>OMKZ01056421.1:22297-40235 GCA_900302535.1 Neoniphon sammara | reverse complement strand
CAGGTGTAAAAACAGCACTTTTGCAAGCAGTGACAGTTTCAGTACTTTTTAAAATACATCCTCAGGAACATCAACAAAAGGTAGGTGTTACATTTAAAAAAAAATAAATAAAAAAATCATGAGAAAAAGCCTTGCACAGCTTTAGAGGTGATAGGCATGTAGGAAAAAATCAACATAATATGAATAGATACATGATGATTGCTTTATTTCGATGCAATGTTTAATAAGGGTAAATAAAGGTGTGAAATGTTTATTCACACCTTTATTTTATTCACCCCTTCAGCGGAAGAAATGGATGAATTTATTTTTAATCTAATCATTGTTGTTTTTTATAATCTTATATTATTTAGCAAGGTTAGAACACATTGTTGATGCCACAAAGCTTTAATGTTGTTATTACAGGGCGTTATAAAGCATGAGAAAATGGAGCCAATGTTAAAACAGATCCACAGACAGACAGAGTATTTACTGTACATGAGGCTGAGCAGGAGAGTTAATAAGCAGCACAATAAAAGCACTGACTCAGTATTTCACCTTGGCGGCACAATTTCACTTTTTAGAGACTGCAGCCTCCATAAAGTGCTGTCACACCACATCATTAGCTGCCTTGGGGATTTTTCACAGCTAGCAGCCCATATTTTCCCTTTGTACTCAATAATAATAACTGCAAGTAAAATTACTACTTCTGTCGGTGTTTTCTCTGTATTCATTTAGCAGTGGTGCATCACCACGGCAAGAGAACATGTGAAATTAAAATGAACATTATAATTTAATCTTACTATTTTCTAAACCTAAAATAAGTGTAATCCCGATGTTGTAAAAGTTATGATTATATTAGGATTCAAAACATTTTTGTCACTGGAACCTCAATGTGAAACATAACTCATAAACAGTGACAGGTAAGGGACAAACCCAGAATTTAAAGCCGATACCTTTAAAGCACCACACAGCTGTATGAAATTTACAGAGGAAGCACTGCTTCTGTATTACATTAGGTTAGCAAAGACAGAATTATAGATGATCTCAGTTTACTTCGGTTATATATGTATATGTATACCAAGTGGGCTGTTTTAGGAATGTGCAATTCCATATTTTTTGGAGCTGATTCTCATTCAAATTCCTTGTGGAATTTGAACTCGTCATCCCTAGCTGTTTGAACATTTTAAGTAAAGGACTTGTAGCTGCTCTCATCCCCAGGGCCACTAGTGCTACAGGCTGCCCAGTGATTAACTCCTTCCAAATGTGTAGTACGCGGACTAAAAAGTGAAGGTGTCATGCCAAAGTGAAGCATCACTTCAAGTCCTGCCAGTTAATTGAAGCACAGTGCGGCTGCGCTCAGCACAGTGAGGTTGATGGTTGGTCAGGAGCTTCACCTGAAGTCTCGGAAGCGGCACTAGGGCTCGGCTGAATAACTATTACATCGTCACCTGCTGTGAAACAAAATGAAACACTGAGCAAAACCGTGGTACTTCCTGGTCGGTGTATTCTCTTGGTTAATGATGCACTAGGCAAGGTCACAACAAAGTGAGCCTGCATTAAAGAAAAACATCCAGTTGCACCAAATTTAGACGCTGTAGATTCACCTTGTTGTTAAAATTGAAATCCTGGTGTTGACACAGCGGACTCTCTGCCATTTGGCAGAAAACTAAATGCAAAGCTCCAAACTTGCCTGGTGCAGCTTTAACCTCTTTGTTCCATTTCACTTGGTTTTATAGTTTAACAAAGACAGTATTCACAGGAAAGTTTTATTACAGAATATTTTCATGTGAGATTACAGAATACTCTCATGTTACATCCTGTCATTGTGATGTTATAACATGCCAGTTTTGATTTTGATGGCACTGTTTTTTCTACGTGGACTAGAGGAAGACATGAAAACCTTTTTATTAGTGCCAGCTAATGAGAAATTGACAAAAATAAATTTCACTCACCCCGATCCTGTTCTACTCTGATCTGGTCCTCCAGGTCCTCGGGGTCCATATAGGCGAAGTTTTCATCCTCTGTTGCCTTGCACTTCCCGCAGCAGAAGCAGCAGCAGCAGAAACAGCAGCAGCAGGTGAAAATACTACAGCAAACCACCAGCGCCTAATAAAATGCAAAAGAAGGGAAGGTTAGTAAGTGTACACAGTTTTGTATCTCAAGTTTCACTACAAAATGCACCTGCTGTCATTTGGGAAAAAGTATGACCCCAACTCTTATGAAATAACAGATGGCACAAAACTGGATGAAATGTACTTGTACTTTATAAAGAATAGTGCATAACTTCAGTCCTTGGCTGACAAAATGACAGCACTTTCAAAGACAGGATCTTCTATATTTTCATATGCTGAATGAATAACTTAAGGTAAAAGTGGATATTGCAGATAGTTTCTTTTAGAATACAGCTATTACTGTCAGATCTCTTCAAACATATTTAAAGTTTCACATGCAAAATTGCTGAGGGTCGACTGAATACAATAAATAGCCAGACTTAGCAAACATTAACAGCCATTAATATCTGCATACTAACTATACACAGGCATGGAAACATTCACTCGCTCTCTTTCTCTTTCAAAAGCAAACCTTGGGGACCTCGATCTTGAAACACTGGCTTCATTATCTTCTTTGGGTGCATCCCCATCTTATTTGTCTTCACTATGGCTCATTTTAATTTCCTCCATCACTACACCAACTGTCTGTTATTATGAAGTAACCCACATTAAGCGAGGAAAGGAAGTGAGGAAAGCGAACGAGGGGAAGAGAAGTGAAGAGAATTGGGACAGTTTATTTTGCTCTATCATCACTGGAGTCCATTACAAATAAAATGGCCCAATCACAAATGCAACAGCCTATTTATTGTTTTACTGCACCATGATGAAGATTATAATGTTCGGTCAATAAACCTTGTTTGAATTACCAACTTATCAGTAGGATTACAGAGGAATACGCTACTGTGTGTAGGCTCTAGTCTCCAAAAATTTTAGGACTGAATCTACATAAATGTTTTCAGGACTTTAAATTTAAGAAGAAAAATATTGTGCCTCTATTCTGTGAGCTGTGATATTCTTCCAGGCCATTTTGTCTGTAATTCTTGCAGATATCATCTTAAAATTTCTGCAAAGCAGCATCAGTTTCAGGTCACAAAGGAAAAGTGAAGGTAGTGAAGGAAAGGAGGAAGCATTTCTAAGGCAACGGGATGCACCCCTTCGTCTTGACTCCAGCCCTGCTCCCAGCATGCATCTCACCTTGAACCAGCACTTGGACATAAGGAAGTAGTATTTGACGCTCTCGTCCCCAAACTGCTCGGCCACGTAGAGGCCCATGGATCCATATTCGTCATAGATCTTCCGTTTGTTCTCGTCGCTGAGGATGGAGTTGGCGTTGTTGATCTCCTTAAACTTCTCGGCAGCTTCTGGATTATCGGGGTTCTTGTCGGGGTGATGCCGCAACGCCAGCTTCCTGGAAGCAAATCATTGAGTGTAAAGGACTGAATTTCCACAACATCCACTGCTGTCAAAAATGCATTTTAGGTGTTGTCCCATAAAAGCAGAGTTCATCACACAGCACATAAGTTATGTTTTAACTGCATGTTATACCGTGTACTTCTTTAAAGATTTTGGCTGGCTTTACACAATGCAAATTTCATGCAATTAATTCCAGGCATGAAAGTATTACATATTGAACAATATATATATAGATTTTAGGTTGTAAATAAAACTTTCACTATTTCTGTGTCAATAAATTCATCCAGAACATAATACAAACCAAATTCATTGGATGATTCTCCAACTGAGCTCCTTGATAACTAAGTTGCAAAGTTGCATTGTGAATTGACTGTACATTATGTTGTTTGTTTGTATGTTGTATTTCTGGTAGTTTAGGCTGAGGCCGAGGGAAAGCACCTTTTCACTGCATTTGAGGATACATTGTACTTTTTGGACATATAAACGACAATAAACTTTTAATTTCAACTTATTGTTGGGTGTCTCTGGGTGAAAATAAGTTCAAGGCTTAAACCTTTTGAGGCCTGTTTCTCCACCATCTTCTCTATGCAAACATACCTGTAGGCCTTTTTTATTTCTTCTGCAGACGCGCCCTTCTCCAAGCCGAGGATCTTGTACAAACTGTCTCCTGCTGTTGACATTTTGCGCTGAGGTCTGTTCGGTTGTTCCATGTTTTAGGCTTTTGCTGCGACATTAAACAACGAGAACAGTTCATTTTCCGACAGGTATGGTCAGACTTAAAAAGAAAGTTTAAAAGCACACAAGTTAGACCGAGGCGAAACGAAATGAGAACACACGTAACCTAGGAAACGACAATGTGCCGATTAATTACTTTTCGTCCGTTCTTCTGAAACCATTTAATTTTTTAATTGGAGTTAATTTGTTACTGGCACACTGACTGAACAGGTTTGACATTACGGGGTCATTTCAACACACTAGCTACTTAGCCGGGGTGCATGAGGAAGAAAGTTACTGACATTACAAGTGAAAAGTTAGATCTTACATACTGGATAGAAAAATGTAGTTGGTTTTGTCAGAATCATGGAATCCGAAACTTGTCTGTTGATTGTCTCAACTTTTGCTGCATGATCTGAAGCTTTATCTGTTAAATTACTCCTGTGACCGAAGAAAACGATCACTTATGCCACAGCAGTTGAGCAGGAAGTTTCCGAAAGGAAGAGAGCAGAAATGAGTCCTGTTTCGTCATTTCTAAATCTGGTGTGCGCACTGCTGCGCACAAAGCCCGCAGGAGGGACGACGCATATTCCCAGGGAACTAAAGTAGATATCAATTATTAATGCTGTGTGTTTTAACATTTTTCCTTTGTCCAGGTACACCTTTTATGTACAGACTACTCAATGCTGAATTATTTTTTTAAATGACTAAATTAACTTAATACCAACAAAGCTCTCCCTACTGTTTTTGTTAAATTACTAAATACGTCAAAATCACTGCAATTATATGGCTTTTTTTCAATTAATAATTAATTGTATAGGCCTACCTACTTTTGGAACACGGGGTAAAATAAACTCTGTGTTGTTTAATGAGACATGGCAGGCAGTGTAATGTCATCTCTGAAAAGTTTTATTTCATGAATTGTAAAAAGTTAAATGGTGCATATTTAGTCTTTCCCCATCACTGTGTGAGACAGTCCACAGTGAACTGTGTGGCCATACCTTAAAATAATAAATCGGTCTGTCACGCCATTATTTTCTCAATGATCAGGATAAAAATGTTCATGTCAAATAATTGCTGAAGCACAAGAGCTGTAAAATCACTGGGTTTCGTGACTCTGTGGGATCACATTGATGACAATCTTCCCTATGTTTCTGTTGGCTTCCATGTGCTTATGAGCTTCTGCAGCGTCGTCCAGGTTGAATGTACTGTCAATCACTGGCCTCAGGGAGGCAGGCCGGTCTGAGAAGAAGGGTAGCACTTTTTGTGAGAAAGCCCTCACAAGGTTTGCTTTGTACTGTGAAAGGAAAATGCAAAGCCATGATGAGTCTCAAGGAAGTTCTGTTTCAAAAATGCAAATACAAAAGATGTGTCAAAATGAAAATGCAAATTTGGTTGGTATTCAGAGAATGAGGCACAGAGCAGGCAGGGAAAACATATGATTAAATATGATGCATGAGCATGCAAATGTGGGGAAACACAGCTGCTGTATCCTACTTTATCCATATTGAATTCTCACCTGAAGGCTACGAGACCGCAGCAGGCTGCTGAGCAGCTGGCCTCTCTTGGACAGCAGTTTGCCCAGCAGATCTCCCTCGACTGTCTTACCTCCCATGGTGCCGTACAACACCCACCTGCCATCGGTGGCTAAGCAGCTCACGTTCTTCTCCCAGACACTCCCACCAATGCAGTCAAGGATGACATTTGCTCCTCTGCCTGTGAAGTGACAGCATGGTGTATTCAACTTAAGTGAAATGAAAGCAGGTTGGCGTCATGTGTAAAGGCTGGCCTTCAGAAAGAGCATCTACGTGTAAAGCCCCATGTCAGCAGGCATCCTGCCATCTCCAGGGGGTGCTGTTCTGTAGCTGACCTGACCTTTGACCTCCTTGTGGAGGGGTGCAGATGTAAAAAGAATTTCCGTGCACATCAATAAAGCAACCTACATTATCATTAAAGGGCTGTCTTTGAGTTTGTATCAGTGATACAGCTGCATGCTACATCAACTGTTTAATCTGCAAGATTTTCTTATTAAAAAGAAGTTTGTTTTGCAACGCAGCTGCACACCTTCTGTAAAATCTTTAACTCTCTCTGCAAAGTCTTCCTCTTTGTAGTTAAAACCAGCCGCTGCTCCCAGTTCCTCTGCCATCTTCAGTTTTTCTGGGCTCCCTGCAGTCACGATGGGAACAGCACCGAACAGACGAGCCAGCTGAACAGCGGCCGTTCCGACGCCGCTGGCCCCAGCATGCACCAGCACCACCTCGCCCTGCTTCACCTGAGCTGCGGGAGAGAAGACACATCGCCGCAGCTGTCAGCTGCATGATTGGTGCATCAGTCAGTGCCTTACCTCAGCTTCTTATGAGCATGCTCAGAGGATGGTTAGAAAGTATTAATGAAAGAGGTTGGCATTACAGAAAACACTGCTTTCCCATCTTTCCATCATGTTTATTTTAATTTGCTTAGGATATGGATAAATGTGGCCATATGGAACAACACAATGAGCACCAGAAAGTTCTGTGTCTTTCTTTTTGTTTACTTATCTGTGAATGGCAACTTGTTGGCCCTTTTCATTTGTGTAAGCTAGTTGAAATGAACACTACAAATTATCTGCCCATGCTGATTCAACCAGGTCTGGTGTGCATATGCATGGCTTTAAAATTAGTCTAAGATGTCACTGGCATTCCCCTGCTGAAATGGGAGTAGTTTTATGATAAATACCGAGCACAGCTGCTATACCTATGAGATGTAACAGCTGAAACGCAGTGAGCCAGGCCTCTGGGATTGCAGCCGCCTGACAGAGAGTGAGCTGATGAGGAACAGGCATGAGAAGCTCCTCGGGCACAGCAACGTATTCTGCATATCCTCCACCACAAACCAAGGCCATGACCTTATCATCCAACTTCCAGCACCTTTTTATCCCAGGGCTGACAGCAGCCACGGTCCCAGCTACTTCCAAACCCAAGATCTCACTCTCACCTGGGGGAGGCGGGTACAGGCCTTGCCTCTATGGAAAAGAGAAAATAAATATTATTCAATAACATTCAAATAAATTGTCAGAATTAGAATCACTTTATTCAATAAGTACAATGTAAAAGTTTGTCTAAGTGGCAGGTGTACAGGAAAATAAGTTCAAGGGGGCAATGCTGGACCTTTGTTTACTGAGCATGTACAAATGCATTTTACCTGGAGTAAGTCGGCTCTGTTGAGGGCAGTTGCATGAACTTTAATTAGAACTTCTCCATCTTTCAGTTGAGGTCTTGGGATAGTCCGCAGTAACAAATTTTCTGGGCCTCCTGGTACATCAACACACACTGCCAGCATCATCTTGGCAAACTGGCTAGAGTAGGGCCACAAAATGAAGTAAATTGTATTTGTATGTTATCATGAATTGGTTATTGAGTTGTCATGAACGATGTATTTTCACCTTTTACTAACATACTTTGAATGTTGAAGGATTAACATTAGATTTAAAATAATCTTCAACATTTTCATAAAAAAATGTTCAATATTGCTTATTTCTGTTGCCTATTAATAGAGCACAATCAGCTCATTCCCAGTTCAGGAAAGCCTTTTCCTTTGCTGTTCATACACCCAGTGTCCGGTAGGATTTTCCCAGCAGAAATCCTCCTGATGCACAGGAAGTGATGTGTTGCTGTTTCAGGAGCAGCAACAGGAGTTTTCAGACGTATTGGGTAGTTAGTTTGAGTAACAATAGACATTATGGCTGAATAAAGTGTCACCCGTTCATCAACAGAAAATACAAAGGAAAACACCAATACATACACAGAGCAGTGGCTCCATCCATGGATCTATGGTTTTGTTTAAATAGCAAATGTGAAGTACTAGCAGAAAATAGTAAGATGGCTGTCACAACAATAATGTAAACTGTCCACGCATATACAGCGTATATAGTGAATGGGCTGCTGCATTGGTCCACATTCACGCACGCCTATGCAAATACCTTTTCCTGTCATCCAGCGGAAGTGCACAGTGTTTTGTGGAATCTGCCTTTGGTATTTGCCAGTGTCACGGACAGAGCCAGGCTTACAGGAAAAAAGAGGAACTGGCGGATTGCCACTGTAAACAAAGTGTTAAAGTTAACACATTTATACAGAGCACATTTATGCTGCATAACGTCAATAGGCTGGTGTGTTAGAGCCTAGTTACACTGACTCAATGACGTGTTTTTAAGTTAGAAATTTGGTTAGGATACATCATGATATGGGGGGACAACAGAGGAGCATATATTTGACTGCTGGCACGTTAGCGATTCATTATTAATGTAAAAAAAAAAAAAATGCGCAGGTATTCAAAGAAAACTTACCAAATACTTCATGGATTTTTAGACGAATGCATGTCTTTACAGAAAGCCAAGCTGGCTTAGACAGATTAAATATTTGCCAAACTGGCAGGCGGGAGGCTTTGAGTTAACAAAGGGGCAGGCTTAATGTTAAAGGGATATTGCACCACAATTTGCAATGCCCTTTTGGTGATCTCTACTGGCATTTTGTTGGATTTTCAAAAAACACCAGACTCTTAAATTTATTGAGATAATAGACTTTCCGATTTGATTTTTCACCCTGCGAACTCACTCTATTTTTTATGGCCTGTGTGTAAATCATGGTCATGCAGTCCCACTGAAGGTTTCAGAGGACATCCTGTAATTGAATATCTGAAAAGTTGTAAAAGAATGTGACAGTACACAAAGGCCAACAGCACGCAATTACCTCCAAACCCATCCACTAGCCTTCAAATACAATAGGCTATTGCATTACACATACTTAGACAGCCATGGCAGCAAGCACTCTGTACAGTTCTGATGCTAACATAGCACTCTGAGGGACAGTGCAAGGGAATCGGGTAAGGCTTATATGCTTTAATTTGAAAGGATGATTTAACTAAAAAACATAAATTGCCTGAAGAGAGAATTTGACAACATACCCTTTCCTTCAGTAGCCCCTGAACACAATGAATCAAAGTTACAGAAGACCAAGGTGTGGGTTGCAAAAAGAGGTGAGCCCAATGAAAGAGGATGCAGATCTCCAACACAAGCTAAATCTTTTGGAGATACAGTACAGGTACACTCGCAAAATGCTGCAACAGAGAAAAGAGTCACTGATGCTGGAACACAGAAGAGTACTGATGTTGAAAGCCTGCGGACCCAAAGCTACAGTCAACAAAACTATGAAAGAGATCGCTGAATACAAAAAAGCTCAGATGGACTTCAGGGGTATTCACACATCTGATGGTGGAAGATTGAATTCCAGTAAATCTCAGTATCATAACAGAGGATTGGACCTACTGGGAGAACGGCGGACTATATCAGCACCACCAGCATCAGTCAAACCCATGAGCTCTGCAGGGCACAGACACACCGGCCAGCAGAGCCTGTCAATCCTGCAGCTAAAAAATATTGCAGCTATTGACTCTGTAGCAAAAAGGGAGCTGGCAAGACAACAGCAGAAAGCCAGAGAGGAAATGGACAGGCTCAGGCATGTGCAAAGGGAAGCTTTACAGCACAGGATCAAAACTTTTATTGAAAAACTCAACACTTGCAAAATGGAATTACTTGTGTAGTCTCCGTAAAGAAACCTGATAGTTTGGAGTTGGCGACGCAATTATGTCTCCAAGGGACTTTACTGTTTTGTATACACAAGACTTTAAAAAGAGTTTGCAAAATAAAAACAAAATGTAGCTTGACTGTTATTTTATGTTTATTATTGATAATGGGAATAAAGTATGTACATTTTTATACACTATACAAAAACAAAGCACAGTTGTGCATATTTATGAGGAATCGTATTCAATGAAATTAAGCAATATTTCCCATCTTCCTCATGGTCGTCAAAGCTTTGTGAACTGGAGTTTCCTTGAGTAGGGTGACATTGTTCTTCCATTGTGGAGAAACTGAGAGATCCTTATCTGCAAAAACAGAGACCATTACAAAGAGGACAGGTGTATTGTACCATATATATTATACAGGGTATATTAACGTCAAGTTAAAAAGTTTTGTTAGAGAGGCCTATGTGTTTTGAAATATTTTCTAGTTCTTGCAGCTGATAATTTAATCACTTTGTAACTTATGGATAATACAATAACAATAACAATAACAATAAACCTTTTAACATAATAACTTATTGGATAATAACATTACACTGTTACATTAATCAGCTAATATGACTTCATTAGGGGTGTAACATTTTTAACTCATCATACTGTTGATTAATAATCAGGCAACTAAAAATTAAGAATGTAATAGCTGGACTTATTGAACAATATAACAATAACTCTTGGCATGGGCATTATGTTAAAGCTAAACTTGAGATTTACATGTTTTTTTTTTAAGCTATGAGAGGTATATTTATAATGTATGCACAGACTGAAGTCAAAGAGACATATAGTGAGTTATAATGGATTAGAAGTCAAAAGTGGCACAGGTTATTTTGTTCTCCCTGTTCTGGATTACACTGTGTCACTACAGTACATTATTTAGAATATGACATCTCTTTTATTATAGATGATATAAGCCACTGCGGCATATCTAACTTGATCTGGAATCCTACCTTCAGATAAAATGCTGACTTGTGTCGGAAGGCAGCTGGTGTGGTCAGTGTAGTCCAACGTGCAAAGTACAGCGATCTTCTCTCTTGGCACAGTGAGCATCAGCACCAGTACTGAACATAATACATTGCTCTCCATCACTTCGACAGATTGATGGAGTTCCTGTAAAAAAAAAAAACAAGAGCACAGGGCTACTGTGTCATTCTTCCTAACAAAGGGTGTACATGCTATGCTACCACTACTATCATTAGTAGTATTTCTACATAATATACCACTTCAAAATTGTATGCGAGATTCTTAAAGGTCAATAAATAATATTTTACTGCTTCATAGCACAAAACGACTATATCTGTTGGTGTCTGATTGGGTTATTGACAAATAACAATGACTTAAGGATTACTTGGTGGGGTGCCGAGATTTCTGGTTTCATTATCTGACCCATACTCTACTTTGGAACAAAAATTCTCCATCTAATCAAATTTCAAGACATGCCAAAATAAAGCCCCTTAAATTACTTTACCTACAAATATCAAAGTTATGTGAGAATAAAGGCTGCAACTAACATTTAATTTCATTGTTGATTAATGCATAGATTTCTCAAGTAATCGGTATGCAAAAGCATAAATAAGCTCAATGTAAGTTAATGCCCAAACTGATGTCTTCAAATTTCTTCCATTATTTACCAACAGCCAAACAGACCCGACGTATTTATTTTATAATGATATGAACAGAGAAAAGCATACATTGAGACTTCAAAAACATGTGAGTGAGCGTCATGACCACAGCCTTATATTAGCAAGAGAGGACACAGTACAACCACCTCAACTGCTTAATATAACACTGTCAGGGACAATGTAAAATATAATTCAAAACCAAATCCAAAACCTGTCACCTTAACAAGCTTCAACTGTTGCTTGCGACCAGCAAAGGCATTCAGGTGCTGGCTAAGGGTGTCCAGAAAAGCCCTCATGTCTGTCTGCATGTTGCTCTTTTCAACAAGGCTGTTCAACGGAATGAACGGGGGAATGTTGTGCCGACTGATCCTCAGTGGTTCCTTCAGGTCTATCTCCAGGTTGAAGGTGTCCAAGTAGACGCCTTCGTAGGCAGTAGCCAGTGAGACACACACTCCTTTACCTTGACGAGTCTTTATAATGTCATACCCACCTGTAGGAGAGAGAGACAGAGGGGATTTAGAACGTAAAGACTAGTAGGAGTAGAAAAAAAAGAAATAACCAGAGTGAATCTGGTTAGAGGTAGTTGGGCCATATATGGATAAATTAAATTAATAAACAATAAATAAATCAGTAGTCAGTACCGATGAGGTGATGAGCATGCAGAAGGTCTTTGAGCTGTGTATGTCTGGCCATCAACCGTAAAAGTTGTGAGTTCTCTGAGCCGTCATCCATTTCCCCCTCCCCTTCATGTGTACCCTGTTTGTCCATAGAAGTCCTTATTTTCTGGAGACGCTGCAGCATGAAGGCGTAACAAGCACAAGTCACCAACAAAAACAGGAAAACTGGAGCATTATCTGTCATGCATGCTTATATTTAGTTAGTGGCATACAGGGCAACTTTGTAGGCAGTGCTGCTATGTGAGCTGTCTCAGCACTGTTGCATTGAATACATAGAAATATACTGTAACCAGGAATCATCACTGGTGTATTTTTGACACTGGCTGTGTAGCGTAACTTAGCTCTTTGACTCGGCTGACTCAGTCAAAGCCACCTACATGAAAATCATTATATAAACATGACTAATTGGCAAAAATCTTTCACCGTGTGGGCTTCTATCTTTGCCTTCAGCTGGTCTCTCTGAATGATGAGCGCATCTATAGTTGCCTTCAGCTCCTTCACACGGTTTTGTTGCTGAGGAGGTTTGGCCTTACGGTTCCTTGCCTGCACTTCTAGCAGGCTCAGCTGACTTAAAACACCTGTTAATAAAAGAAAATCATCAAAACACAAAACGACACAAACAGCTAGCATTGCTAGCTTGTGTTTCTGTACTGCACTTCTCAGGTGGCTAATGTTTGCTAACGTTACCATTAAAAAACATCAATGTTACATGCTAACACTTTACGTAAGATGACTGTTTATATGCAAATTACCTTTCGTAGCCTCTCCCTCCATATTTCGAGTGTCACTTTCTTTATTTTATGTCGTATACTTTAGCCAGTGAGATGTACAGTTGTACTTCGGCAAATTCACTTTAATTTTGGCGGCTGTTGGGACGTCTTTCGTGACGCACAAGCTTCAACCCCGGAAGTAAAATCAAAATAACGCTGATCACATGGAGCCAATTCCAACCGTAATTGGATACAGATTTGGACAGAGCATGAGATAGGATTGCAGATAAAAGTTAATCGCATAGATAATATGTCCACAGTGTTATCTGATGTTCTTGTACTTTTGTCGCCGACGCAATGAAGCAAGTTTTTAACCAGCGTGTCGCTCCTGAATGTCACCCAGTCAGCATGGTGCCAGTGACAGCCCTCCTCACCTCATTGACATGAGTGTGGTGTAAAGGTAAGGCTGCCTTGGTACTTCCCTGTTCAAACTTCGTTTACTATTCTTTATAGGCCTGTTTTGGGCATGTCAAATGGTTATGCCCAACAAATGTACGACAAATGTTTTTTTTTCTCTTTATGAATTAAGCAGTGTTGTCTGAGATTCGAGTTCACGGAGTTACAGCATTAACAGTAACTTATTGCCTACCATTTCGCAACATTAAAGAACAGCTTTTAATAATATATGTTACTACTGAAGCCGAATGAAAACCCACTGCAACATTTCTGTCATATTCCTGCAGGGATTTATAATGTGCCTCTGTACTGGGGAGTAGTTAAGTGTGATTTAGACATTATTAGTGATGAAGTGGTAAAAGTTCCACCTGCACATATAAGGCACTGCTGTCCTGGCTTGACCCTCAACAGAAAGTACCTACTGCTGTTTGTCTTTACATTATACACAAAGGCAGTAGATGGCAGAGTAGTAGAGAGCCACCCACCCCTTGTGCATTTCACACTGGCCATTATTTTTGGATCACCACAAGCAGGGCAAAGTTGACACAGCTTGTGTGTGACCTCGGCGTCTGTGCTTAGTCTCATTCCAAAGATTGGAGCTTGTCTCATGCAGCAATGCTTCCCTGCAGCGAGCCTGCAGCTACACATGAGGGCAGGAGGAGGGGACGGAAGTCTATCATAGCTCAAGGGAATCATTCAGATGATTATGAAGGGTATGTAGGTTTATGTCTTTGCCGATCAGCCACAGTGATTTGTTTGTAATTGTGCCATATAAAAAGGCTACATGAAGAATTATATAGCAGGCTACAAATGCTGATTTTATGTCAACAAAATGTAATCTCTCTCTCACAAATATTTAATCAGTGGTTTACATCTGCTGCACTTGTTCAAGGCTGCTTGGATCTCCTGACTGATGGGTGTGGACAAAGACATTTTTCATTCCTCTGCGCTTTGTAACTGGAGGAGAACTCAATCCTCTCCACCTGCAGCCGGGACTTGGAGACTGTCAGCATGGACCCGTCCGACCACAAGCACTTCACCGTCATTGACTATGTAATATTTGCCATCCTGTTGGCTGCCTCCCTCGGCATAGGGTTGTACTATGCACTCTCAGGCGGGCGTCAGCGCACCACGCAGGAGTTCCTGATGGCAGACAGGAGCATGCACTGTCTTCCTGTGTCCCTGTCGCTCATCGCCTCATTCCAGTCGGCTGTGGCCATTATAGGCGTACCAGCAGAAATCTACACTCACGGCACTCAGTATTGGTTCATAGGCTGTGCCTATATTCTGGGGCTTCTCATTCCAGCCCATGTTTTCATTCCACTGATGTACAGACTGCGTCTCTCCAGCGCATACCAGGTATACCTGAGCTGGTTTTTGTGTTTGCTGTGGATTTGAATGCAAAAGTGTTCAGGTTCTCTATCTCCTACACGAGGGAATTTATTCCTCCATACCCTCAACTTGACTTTGAATAAGCCACAGACCCCATTTGAAGTGATTTTGCTTTACGGACCCTGATATGAAAACATATTTTGGTTTAAGTATTAAATTGTTTAGATGTGTGACTTGAGGACTGACAAATAGATATAAAGTGGCAAGATTAAAACATAATGTTAAAATAATCACACATACGTTTTTTTGTATCATAACAGTTTGTAGTGAATTAAATGATAATCTAGTCCCTGTTTTACTGTGAACCTCCTGGAAGCCCCTCAAGGACCCCTAAGCCCCCACTTTGAAAACCACTATCCTGCATGTCCTACAGATTCCATGTTGTTTTCTTCCAGTATCTGGAACTGCGCTTCAGCAAAGCAGTACGGATCTGTGGAACGCTGACCTTCATCTTTCAGATGGTGGGTGCTGCGCTACACTCCACACCAAGCACTGAAATACAAGAGATAAGAGAGACTTAGTATTTACTACTTTCACATCTCTGTTTTACTCTGCCGTAGGTTATCTATATGGGAGTTTGCGTGTATACTCCTGCTTTTGCACTCAACACAGGTATTAAAATTTCAGATTTTGCATAGGCTCAGGAAATTTGAATTCATATTGGTTTTGATCAGTGTCTTTCTGTTCTCTTTTAGTCACTGGATTTGAATTATGGGCAACAGTGCTGGCCACTGGGCTGGTGTGCACATTGTATACAACCTTGGTAAGGTGTTTAGAGTCATTTTCATAGTTCACAAATGATATTTTAATGCAGGTATTTGAACACTTTCTGTTTGAGATTATCACCAGCACTGCACACTTAGGATTAGCTTCCTATTTCAAGGCATTTTACTTCACTTTGCTGCATCAAATAATATTTGAAATCCAGTCACACCTGTTCTCCTGTCCTCTGCTTTTACCCTCTCTGTTTGGTATCAGATGATATTTTTATAGCATGCCACCACTCCCATGTCTTTTATGTTTTCTTTTTTATTTACTAAAGGGATTACTGAGGCGTCATACATATACAACCTCAGTCTTGAAGGCCTTAGGTTAACTTCACCCCTCTGCATTCAAGTTAAACTAGCTTACAAAAATACACTCAGGATCCCACAATTACATTTTCAGATGGCTACTTATAGCTTATGGAAAATAGCTTCACTGTATTAAATCTCTGAGTTTTATTCAAAAATTAGATAGCCACCATTTGACATAGTGGCTATACATGGTACAATAAATGGTAATACATGGATTTACAAAAGGAGTGATGGCACAGAAATTAAGCTATGGTGCTATACTGTATATAGAAGCTAACTTTGGTCCTGGTTATTTGCACTTTTATGAATGGACAAGCTATATTTTAGAAACAACAAAACTTGGGAGTCATTTTTTACCCAAAACAGATATATGGTATTTTGGTAATGAACTTTCTTATCCTGGAAGACCTTCAGCAGACTGATTCCTGTGTGTTTTGTCTGTGGTTGGCAGGGCGGGCTGAAGGCTGTTATCTGGACCGACGTGTTTCAGACTGTGGTCATGTTTGCGGGACAGTTGGCCGTTATCGTGGTGGGAATACAGCAGGCAGGAGGAGTGTCTGAGGTCTGGAGCAAAGCCTGGGAAGGGGACCGCATCTCTGGCCTTGAGTGAGTCCACAGGTTGTTTGTGGTAGACTGACAAACATTGGAGCTGGGTGGGAAAAAAAGTTCACTGGTGCATCAATTCTGCAAGTCCTGAAAATCCTATGAACACTGCTCCTGCAAGTTGCACCAAAAAGTAACCAACATAAATGTCAAGGCAGGTGTTTGAGAATCAGAAACACAGAGGATAAACAGTCGCACCGATTCATTATTAAAACGCTTGCAACAATTAATTTACACACAAACACACAACTGAGTTGTCACCAGTCAAATGATTTCCAGTAGCTAAATCTGACAACGCCAAACAAACCACTGACAAACCACTTCACTGGTGTGTGACAGTATTCACAGTCAACTCTCTTCAGCACAATTGTGCATTTTGAGTATCTCTGTTTCCATGTTAATACTATTTGTCACAGTGCCCTACATCTCACAGAAGAGTGTGCTATTATTTAATTTGTCCAATGAAGAGAAAGAGAAATAATTAAATCAATTTGTGCCCTAATCCTCATCAATAATGCATATAATTATGTTTAGCAATGCTGAAAAGTTGAACTGTATTTTTTGTATCAAGTGACTGGAGGTTGCACTAATATACAGCACGTACTCTGTGTAATATTGATACTGTGTGATGTATCACAAGTATCAGTGGTGTATCAGTGTATCGGATCACACTGTATCACATCACATATCACAACACCTCCTGTTGCTTTTACAGTGATGGACAAATTCCAGCCAAACATTGCATCATTATTATTTTTTTTTTTTTAGCACTGACTGTATGTGTTAACAAACCCATGTACATTTATTATTGATTATGTGAGACTGGCAGTCTGCTTTACAGTATCTAAGTATTGTCTCAGCACCCTGTTTTTCGCCCTCAGCCTAAACCCAGATCCTACAGAGAGACACACCTTCTGGACCCTGGGGGTTGGCGGGGTTTTCCTCATGCTTTCCCTGTATGGAGTGAACCAGGCTCAGGTGCAGAGATATCTCAGCGCGCGCACAGAGAAAGAGGCTGTCAGGTACTGCAAGACTGCCTTTAAACTGCACGAGGTTCTTAGATTTTTTCATTTTTCCTTCTATGAGGAGAAAGGCTGCTGCACGCCTGAGATGGGTTAAATCGTTTCTTTAAACACACTTTTATTGACTTGCTTTTACGAGATTGTCTTATGATCCTGGCCACTTTCAGTTTCGTGTTGTCTCTTATGTTTTCTCATTTCATCTTCCAGAGTTACTTTTCTTGTAACTTAATTTTCTCATGATCATTCTTCTTATTTTTATCTCCCGCTTATTTACTGTTCATGTCTTTGTCACACAGTTTGATACATTCATGGGAAAACTCTTATATACGTTGCATTCAGCTCTTAAGGAATATTCACATTTTCATGTCAACAACTATTCATTTTGCTACTCTTGATTGCCAGTTGAGAAAATAGTTGTGATTCAAATAGGGGCCGATGCATGAAAGCTTTCATATTGTTCATCCAAACACCCGGTGTCTGGTAGATCTTACAGAAATCCTCTGGTTTACTCTGGAAGTGATTCAGCAGCGACAGCATTTTGGAATAAACACAGGAAGAGCTGGGTAGTTAGCATGTGTGTGTGTGCGTGTGTGTGTGTGTGTGTGTTTTGTTT
>OMKZ01056421.1:0-12582 GCA_900302535.1 Neoniphon sammara | reverse complement strand
CGTGCACACAGAGGACATGCTTGCATGAAAAAAAAACGCTGTTTTTGAACACAGGTTCAAAAACAGCGAGATGCTACATGAGGTAAAAGACGTCCGTTTGACACATGTTCACATTGGGAAACAATTAAAATATAGCAAGATGAAATTCACACACATCCTCTCTGCACATGGCCCCTTAAATAGCTTACACCAGTGGTTTTTAAACTTTTTACTCGTGACCCCTTAAAACGAAGCGATGCCTACTTGTGACCCCTGTCACCCTGTCAGAGATTTGATCAGTCCAACTGGAGAACTCCATTTTCAGTTTTTTTAAATTTATTTACTTATCAAAGGAGGCCTCCAATTCTGAAATTATTGCATTATCTATATTTCACAGTAACAAAACAGTAAAAAAAAAAATGGAGAAAATATATGAAAAATAAACCTACAATAATAATTTTGGATAATCAAAATGTATTTTCCTATGTCAATCAAATTGCAACCCCCCCAGAATCATCTCACGACCCCCTGGTGGGCCCCAAGCCCCAGTTTGAGAACCACTGGCCTACACTATGCCCACTTTTGGAAACCATGTTAAATAATCAAATAGTTCTTCACTCGATAAAGTATTCAGTAATAACTCCTGCCCCTATTTGTTTTTCAGGAATGTTTACATGTTCTTACTATAAAAGATTGAATTTGGTGACCATAACTCACAGAGCCCAAGCAGCCCTGGATGTTGCGCTCCTGCCAGAAATTCACATTTTCAGTGCACCTCAGTTTCCGCGCTGCACAAAGGGCAAAGAACAGCTACAGCTTGTGAAAGTCACATGTGAGATTCAGAGTAGCCATGAAAGGTATGAAGTGACATGGCAGGGTGAAAACATCAAATCCGAAATAAACAACAATTCTGGTGAGTGTTTTTCTGGTCTCATATGTTCTAATTGTTTTGTTTGACCGGCCATCCAGTTAAATTAATTTGTGTATGCTCGCCATTGACATACATAACAAATCATCTGAATCCTTGCAGACAGTGACATCATTCATACAGCTTTTACAACTGTTGGCTGTGATCCAGACCAATCATCACCAAGTGTAACCTGCAAGTTTACAAACAGGCTCAGCCAAAATAAACCGGCGAAACTTCCTATCATTATCATATATGGTATGCTGTATTGTTATTTCAGCATCATGCCTCAGTGATTTTCACTTGCTCCTAGTGCTAAGATTTCAGATTAATTTAGACATGTCAGCCTCCATCTTACTTTTTTCTTATCACTTTTCGTCTTTTTCTGATTATGTAATAAATGATATGTAGCTTTTCTTTCTTCGACACAGAAAATGATCTTTTTTGTAAAGCTGAAAACGACTGGGAAGACACGAAAGCTGACAAAGAAGCAGTGCTGAGGTGCAAGGACGGGGCTGGAGACAGAAGAAGGAAATGCTCAGCAGAGGGACTTTGGGAAGATGAGGAATCAAACTGCGTCAACCAGGACCTGCACAGTATACTCCAAGAAACAAATGTAAGCCGAACTTCAACATTTAAAAAAATGTAAACTCCCACTCCTATTAGCACAACATAAAAACAAATAAATAAAGTACTTTCAAGAGACATTAGTTGGCAAAATGGGAAATGATAAAATGACAGTAACAGTTTTAAAGGACTCTCCATAATTTAGATATAGAATAATGAATCTCAGGTTAGGATGTTTTCCCCCAAAATAGATATACAGTTATTTGGAGATGAAATCTGACATCTTAAATAAATCAGCTTAATAAATCATCACTATTTCCACAGATTGTAGACGTAGGACTTGGAACGCTAGATAACAACGCTGCCAACGTGTTTTCTCGTCTGAAGAACGCCACCGATGACAGAGAGAATATCAATACTTTTTCCAATGTGAATGCATCTGTTCAAGTACTCGTTAATATGGAACAAAAACTAAAGCAGTTAAATAATGATACTTCACTGGATGTAAGTATCAAGGAATCTCTGATGATCTTTCTTCAGTATCATTACCAGGGTTTGACTGATATGTATTTTTAAAGTCCAATTACACTGAGGCTGCCAATTCACTGTATGGTGAAATACTGTCTTAAAATTTAAATTTGATTGTCTTGTTTTTATTTAGCCCCGAAATTACAAACATTTAGAGTTTAACCTAGAATTTTATTCCTCTTACGGTCCCCTTAAACTATTATGGGGCACTAAAACTATGCACCAAGCCGCAGATTAACCATTTTTTAAGTGAGTTAGAAGAGCCCAAGAGTCAGGTTTCATTTCAGTTTTTACAGTGTGCCATCAACTGAAGCTGCTGAGCCAAATCCTATTGTCTCATACATCATATTGTCAAGAGATGACATTATCAGGCTGGTATTTTTTTATATTAAGAGGCCAATATCGGCAAACCAATGTATCCGTCAAACCCTTGTTATTACTTTGTATAATCATATTGAGTATCACACTACGAGGAAGGTATAAGCATACAAATTGTACTTAATTCAACTGCAAATTAATTTGATTCTTCTTTTCAGGACCTTCTGACATCATCCAGTACATTACTGGATGAGTCTCTTCAAACATCATGGCGCTCTGCAAAGGATAAAGAGAGCAATTTGACACTGGGTGAAAGATATTTGAGTTCAGTTGAGAAATTGATTGAGAAAACATATATTGAGGCTAAACAAACTCCAAATATAGAGGTAAAATCGTGCATTGGCAGTCCGGGGTCACACTGTGAAAATAAAGTGTTCAATGTCACTGTATCTGTGGACAGTAGAGACTCTGGCGCTGTGAAGACAACAGGGTTCAAGCAGCTGGTCAAGTATTTGCCCGACGGAGAAGACAACTATAAGCCTAACAGCATCGTTGTGTCAACAACTATTGAAAAGAAACAATCAACTCCAATTGTCAACATCGACTTCCAGCTGCTCACAGTGAGACGTCGCCACCACGAGATGAAGTGTGTATCATGGAATGAAACCGGCCGAGTATGGTCAACTTTTGGCTGCGAGTGGGCTGGTGCTGGTAATGAAGGACACTGTGAATGTGTGCATCTGTCCTCATTCGCAGTTCTCGTATCAAAGTCCCCACTGGAAGTCAAATTTGCAGATCAGATAACCACCGCCGGCCTCGCCGTGTCAGTCATTTCACTCTTTGTGGCTCTTATAATAGAAATGTTAGTCTGGAGCTCGGTAGTCAAGACAAATTCTTTATATTTACGCCATACAGCCCATGTGAATATTTCACTCTCACTGCTGATTGCAGATGCTGCTTTTTTGGCCTCTGCTTCTCCAAAGAAAATATCAGCTAATTGGTGTCAGATTTCTGTGGTTCTGAAGCATTTCTTCTATCTGAGCATGTTCTTTTGGACATTGTGCCTTAGCATGACACTTCTTCACCAAACAATTTTCCCTTTACACTTCCTGAGCAAGAAGAAATACTTGGGGCTGTCGTTTGTGCTGGGCTATCTGTGTCCCTTTCTGATTGTTGCCATCACCTTCATCACCAATGCAAGCGGTGTGGAAGGCTCCTACTACAACCCTGAGACGTGTTGGCTGATGTATACTGGATCTCTGAAAGGGTCCATCCATACCGTTGTCATACCACTTGGTATAATTGTTCTTGTCAATATGTTCAGCATGCTGGTGGTAATTATGACACTTTTGGAACCCAGGAAAAACACATCCGGCAGTGTTCAAAGGGAACAAAATTCAACCAAAATTATCCTGAGGACAGTTGTTCTGTTCACCCCAATTTTCGGAGTAACGTGGATTTTTGGATATGCTGTGATGGCTGTTGACCTCACATCAGGAGTTCTAGCCTATGCTGTCAATTATGCCTTTGTCCTGATGAATGCATTCCAGGTATGGCCCTGCATCAATATTCATCTAGACATACACAAACACCTAGACATATGCAAGTATTACTTGGTCATTAATATGTGTCATGTCATTTGCAGGGCTTCTACATTTTGTTGACCACATGTTTGGGGGAAAAAATGGTAAGGTACCTTATCTTCTTTAATGGAAAACTCCACCGAGAGACACTAAAACATTATTCAAAACAGCTACTGGTGATGTACCTTGCATTTTTGTGTCCATTTTGTTGTCTGTCAAGTCAGTTTTTTATTATAAACAGGCGAATGTAGACAATATGAAATCATGCCGAGATACTTCCACTGGAGCTACAACGGAGTTTAATTAAAGAAATTCTGTCAACTATCTGAACCATCAATGAATCAAAGAACAAAAGCTTATTTCTCAGCTCACCATTTTGCACCAGTTAAACAATCATACAGGGAGAAATCTCCAGCCACAGTGACATCAGTACATTACTGTGGTGCGTTTGGATTAAGGGGTGAAGGTCAATCTCAGAAATGTAGGAAATCAGACTAGATGATCTGGGTGGATGGGGAATTGGAGTAAACCAAAAAAGTAAATTCCAACATGCACTGACAGTGTAAGAGTGTCTGAAGGTGGATTTTCCTTTAATAACTTTGTGTACCATACGAAGTAATTAACCAAGCATGTCCTACAGAATCAGTAAAACCTTTTTAATCCAATTTTAACAGGTGCGTGATGCGTTGATGAAGCGTATCACCAAAAAAGTAAGTTTACAGCGTATTACTGCAATGTGCTTTCCTGTAGGTAAAACTACAGTGCCTGATTAAAGTGGATCTGCTGTATCTCTCTCTTCGCCTCTTTAGGGCCAATCATCAACAAACCTGAGCAGCTCCGTAAGCTCGTCTGTATCATGGAAGAAGAAATGAGGAAGTTTCAAATCTGTACATACTGAGTCAATACAGGCTACATTTTAGCGAAGTATACCTGCAGATATTTAAACATCAATCGATAATGTAATTCAACTTCTCCTGAGATTTTGGTTTATTCTGTCTGTGGTGGAGGTGAAAGTTCACTATACTATGTTGTAACATTTGGATGTGTGTGATATAACTATTATGACTGATAGGAAAGGATGCAGCTCGCAGGCCTGTATTTTTGTTGTATGGTGTAACCAACTCCATTAATGATAAATCTCTGAGCAATATAATGTATGTTTACCTTGAAATTTTTAAGCTGACTGAAATAGTGCAGAGTAACTGGGTGGAAGGTAAATTAAGTTTTCTTTCACTAGAAGGACTTTAGTATCACTTTGTCACATGTATAATGAAATAAATATGATTTGCTAAGAAAGGTACAGTATAGTATGCACTGATATATGTGTGATGCTGTAATTTTAATATCTAATAAATAAACTCCTTGGGTGTAGAGACTGATCTGGGTTCTAATTTTCATCATGGTTTGTATTTTGTATTTTTAAGAAAAATAGACTTACAATTCACTGAACATTTACTTATATAACATGCATACAAGTCTCCTTCCTTTAACTTTATTCAGATGAGGAAAGGGTTTCTTGAGAGTGAACTTAAACACAATACATGGCAGGAAAACTAAACAATTTTCCTTATTGAATATGATCAGGTGCTTGGGGAAAATCCTTAACTCATCATTTTAAGTCACAAATCATTAACTCGAGGTTAATTATTTAACATGAACTGAATATCCAAATATGTATAAATACTGAGTTTTAATGATTAGTGTTGGATTCATTAAATTGCACATTTAAGTTTTACAGTGCAGAATGGCTGTCTTTAACCTGTTGATTTAAGTTCCATATTGTATTTCCTTTTCTTATTTTTATTTTTTGCTAGATGTATTAGACTAATTTACACCCTACTGTTGCCTTTTGAAAACCTCTTTATTTTCTTTGCCATCCTCCGGCCACTCCTCATCTGTGTCATCCATGGAAATGTCTTTCTGTGCTGCCATCTTGCGGTAGGCCTTGGATTCAATCTCCGCCCTGCATATAAAGACAAAATAAGCAATTGTCCTATTAAGTTGCTGAGCTGTGTATCTGATAGAAAATGTAAAGTTAGGGTTATAAGCATACTGTGAAGCCAAAGCCATACTTTGCAAGCCCCTGACTGTTGATTTCCTGATACTAGCATGGTATTTTCAAGTTTTGCTGTGGCATTTGTAGGCCTATATAATCCTTAAATGCATTATGACAGGGATTCCATATAGTACCATTTCATACTTTGTAAGGAAACGAACACAGTCTTCATGTCCATATATTTCGGCTAGTCGTACTGGTTTGTCTCCACAGCAATCCTCCTTGTCTATGGGAGCATGGAGGGAGTGGAGGAGCCGCAGCACGGCCAGCCGGCCGGACTCTGCAGCGAAGTGGGCGGGAGTCCATCCATGATCCGTCCTCAGGCACGGCCTGGCCCCGCTCTCTATCAGGATCCTGACCGTCTCTGTGTGCCCTGTGAATAAAAACATGAGTAGCCTACAGTAAAATGTGATGCTCAGTTTGACAGTCCAATGTTTTCGAGTCTTTATTTAACCAAGTCAAGTCAGTTCAGAACATACTCTACGGCCAATGGGAAATTGAGAAAAAGGAAGAAAAAATGCTATTTGTTATTGTTATAATTTTGAAATATTACAGGAGGGCGAGAAAAGAAAAATTAGACAAAAGGAATAACACTATGGCTACAGGCGTATTAAAATAACAAGTCAGCATGTTAAAATTGGTGTAGTTGTTAGGTTGACAGTTGCATATCCTTCAAGGCATTGTCCAATTTCAGATTTATTGTTGTTGTTTTACACCTTATTCTGGTCTGCTATTATCATTAAGGGAGTATTTGATACTTGAGATGTGTAACTTGAGACTGATGATATTTAAGACATGCAAGTGTGTCAGAAGAAAGCATAGGCCTGCTGTATTTACAGTGACTTCACACACCATCTACCTTTAGCTGCAGCCCAGTGAAGAGGCGTCTTGTTGTTCCAGTCCATGTCTTTCTGATTGGGGTTGCATTTATGTTGCCTCAAAATTTTCTCAACTTGATCAAAATCCCCTGCTGCTGCTGCCTGGTGCAACTCTGTCATTTCCTTTAAGGCGGTTGCCAAGCAACAGTCTTCATCAACACAGAATGTAATGTGCCAAGCACTGCTGCCACCTGGTGTAGATGTGATGCCTTACAATGAGTATGGTGCCGCATGAGCACCAATGTTCGGATATTGTGCAATGCTTTTCTATAGTGTGCCCAGTGTTAAGAAAACAAAACACTTTCGGAGGACACATTCAGAGTTTAAAACAAACACCAGAGGTTGGAGGTTTTGATCGAAGACTGCATGCAGAGATATGACTATTTTAAAAGTGCAAAAATGAGACCATCTTAAATTCATGAATAAATAATATAGGATCATTTGTTCCATGGAAAGTTAAACATTTTAAGATTTTTCGTTTTGATGCAATTTTCAATATCTGACCAGGACACTGTACTGTAGAGATATCATCTCAATATAGACAATACTGTCAACATTTTGGCATAAACACTAACAGGAATTTGCCTTGCATGAGCAACTGTGAAGCTGTAAGCAAGGTCGCCGTTCTGTCTGAACAGATTATCAGGCAACAAAGTGAACCCTGAATTTTAATTATGATACAGTGTATATATAAACTCGGCAGGTATGGAAACTTTTTTTACCTCACAAATTAATAGAAAATGGTTTAGAGACCTTAACTCCTCTTGATACTATGGTGGCTCTCAATCAATACTGCCAGTATTGGATGTTGGTGCAAACTATTGTTTTGCCATAGTTGTCATAATAGCTATAGTTTTATCTCAGCATAATTGAGCCAAATGAACACATAATTTGCATGAAAGGAATACTGAAGAACAAGAAGTCTCTCATTCCCTGACCTTATGAGAAGACGAGCATAAGGTGATTTTACATATTATCAGTAAATGTACAACACGTTTTAAAAACAAGTCCCACTACTTTACTGATCCAAGCAAGTATATTTAGTATATTTATTAGTGATACATGTAACAATGTGACATTTCATTTGTCAATGTGGGAATAAATTTACAAATATTACATACATGCTTATCATTTAATAAATTTCAGACGATTCTCTCATTTGTGGTCTTCCATATCATCACTTCACCACCACCTCTGAGAAAAAAACAAAAAAACAAAACATTTTAATTAAATAAAAAAATTAAAATTAAAAAAAGGAAAGGAAAGGGAAAAAAATTACATTACTCTAACTGAACATTTTGAAAACATGAATGCAATGCCATTGCACTGCCATTTCTCATTTTTGAACTAATAAAATTAAATGCATTCTTCATTGCTAATTAATATGTTAATGCAGTATGTTTGTTTTATTATACACAGGAATAAACTCTAAGTCTCATACCATTCAGATAAAATGGCTTTTGGTGATTGTGGGTCTAAGACTCCTTGTTCATAGCCTGGTCCACTGAAAATGAGAGAAAACGAGATAAATTAATCCTTGTGGCATTTTGAAAAACACAATCTAAGTTAAAAAACATGACTTTCTACAGTTTAAAAACAAAATTTAGTATAGTCTACTAACCTGATTCAGGACTTTCTGTTACTGAATGCTCTGTGGCAACCCCTTTCCAGTAAGTTTCCATCACTTTATTCACAAGCATTTTCCCACATTCCAGTTTCACTTTATATTGAGGAAGTCCAGTCTCCAAATGATCCTCCATGCTAAACACTGTCACATTCAATGGTTTATCAACAAGAAGATTGTAGAAGTCATCACAAGCACTGTCACTCCAGATGCTCTCATCAAATCCATACAGAGAACACAGAAAAGCCTGAGGAGCAATCTCTAACAGGTTCGGAGGAATTGTTCTCACATCCCTGATATCAACTTCAGACTCATTTCCATAGTCAATAAACAGAACAGAGAGAGTACTGTCAGTTTTGTGAAGGACCTGAGCTCGATACCACTGCTTGTCACTGGCAAAGAGAGCCAAACAGGGACTCCCAGGACCCAGTGTCTCAGGGAACATCATGGCCTGCTCAGCCTGTCCTGCCTCCTGTGCAAGCCTTGACACTTGGTTGAGGTCCTCCGTGTTGGTGTGCTGACACCAGAAGTAGTGGGGTCCCACAATACAGGATGCATAAACCTCCTCTGTCCTGTGTTGAGCAATGTTGGCCTCCTTATACCTGCAGGTATTCACATATTCCTTAGTGCCATATTGGAAGAATGTCTCTGCCAACACAATGTCATCCTCCTTTAGAATGACATCCCAAACCTTTTCTGTCTCCTTAATGAAGGTGCATGTGAAGGTGTTTTTAGGATTCTCTGTTGTGGCCTTTCTGAATGCTGATATAGTTTTCTCTTCTAATTTCACATGCTTGTTGTCCATCCCTGCAAGAGTACAAGGAATGCTGAACTTTGGACACAATGTAAAGTCCTTTTCAAGGTATGAGGTTTTGATGCATGGGATTGTTGCTTCACTCCCAAAGTCTATGAATTCAACATGAACAGTGCTGTCCTCACGTTTGTGTCTCACAACAGCACGATACCAGGAACTGCTATCAGGAAATTCTGCAGTGACCAAATCGCCAGTCTGCAGGTCACTAAAATCAACAGGAATGTCACAAAATGGTTGGCATTCATTTAGCTTGTCCAAAAGAGAGCGCATTTCACCTTCTTCTTTTTGCAACTGAACAGAAAAACTGAAGGGACTGTTGAAATGTGAAATATAAACTTCTGCTGATAATCCTTGTTTTATGACCTTTGGTGGTAAATCTGTGATTGTGGCCCTCTGAGAAGTTTGTTTTTTGTTTTCATCTAAAGCCTTTGTAGGTTCACTCTCTGGTACGGAGACATGAGGCATGGTCTGTCCGTTCATCTTCTGTTCAGCTCCAACCCATGCTACAGTGCTGCTATGAACATTATTTTGCTCCTTCATCTTCTTTAATGGTGACACAATCATGTCATCTTGTGTCTGACAGTCCTCCACTACCACATGAAATGTAGTTTCTTTTGAGCTTTCATGGAGCTGCTGGTCAGGCAGGCAAGATATTTTGACACTGACATTGCTTCCTGTGGGGAAGAGATACTCATGAGGAACATTCTGCATCACAGAAGGGTAGCATGGAGGAAGACGCCCATTACTCTGTATTACAGGGTCTGGGTGTTTTTTGATCAGAATTTCTTCAGCGCCAGAATTTTTCATCAAACTGGAATCATCATCATCTGTCCTGTCATCAGCTGGTAGGCTCTTGGAGTATAGCAAAGTATTTGTGTGTGATCCATCAACATTTGAGTTGATTTTGTTCTGGAAATCCATTCTTGGTTCATCTCCAAGTGATTTGAGAAATGATGAGGGTATGGGGTCATGGTGGAGATTTGAGTCTTGGTTGGTCTTTGAGTCTGGAGAAAATCCTGCCTTTTCTATAAAAGAACTGTTGATGCATACACCATCACCTGCATATAGACTGACATAATAGATATTATCAAGTATATTATGGTGTTCAAACTTGGCCACAACTCTCTGGTGCAGAAGCATTGATTTCAGGTGATCAATTTGGTCAGCAGTCCATTCCATTCCATTTTCTTTTACTCCATCAAGAGAACAGGGATATGTAACAACTGGCATTTTGAGGAATTTCTCATGGAGTGGTCTGATGTCTCCTACTAGGATAAGTTCAGTTTTTCCATGATCCACATGCAACACTTCCACAGCACCATCATTAGTCACTGTATCTTGCTTTAATAAAGAGCGATACCACTTGCCATTTAACCCTCTTGCTGCACATGGGGCGCCACAGTCCTGTGGTTGTGCCTTTCCAAAAGCTGAGTTTTCTTCATAAAACTGTTGCATCTGCTCTGATAACATCTTGAGTGCCTTGGAAAAAATTAGGAGTTGACAAAAAATGACCAGTGGATCAGTTACCTCTGTAACTTTAACAGTCTCAAATGTGTCAGTGAGCAGTTCTGGGTACAAATATTGGTCAAACATCCGAAGCTGACAACTGTCATCATTCAGGCTGTGTTCCTGCTTTAGACGGCAGGCCACAGAAGGCTCTCCTTTGGGTAACAGAGCTGAAAGAACTAGGGATTTAAACTGGCCCACAGGGATCTTCCTTGCAAATGATAACTTACAAATGTGCTTAGAAACAATTGGTATGTCAAGCAGAATTTTCCTATCTGGCATCAGCACATCTTGCACCAATCCATTCAATTTTTTACCAGGTAATGACTTCAAAAATTTTGTGGCTCTTTCAGACCAGTTATTCTCATGGGAAATGACATTGGCAAGGATGCAGGATTCAATTTCAGGAGCCAGGAGAAAACTGTCACTTTCCCCCCAAGCTAAGGTTTCACTTGTTGCAATATGGGGTTGCCCCTGGTCAATGAGAAAAACATTGTAATTTTGTCTGTTAATAGATATGATCCGAGCTCGGTGCCAGGTTCCATCGATGTGAACTAAACAGAGGTCTCCAGGCTTTCCATCTGATTCGCAAAATATCTGTTTGGGAACTTGAATTTCCTCTCTCATTTGTTCATAAATATGTTTCCGTCCATCATCAATGTTAGCCCATAACTCCACAAGACCAACATTAGGGGTTAAGTTTACCCTTGTGATGAGAACAGGTACTTCTGACCCTGGGCTTGGAAGCCCAGGTATTGAACACATTCTCAGCCCAGACCTAAAATTCACCTGCAAATATTGAACAGGTAAATTTAGTAATGTTGAAGCAAAACACTATACAGACAATTCATGAACTCTTGCAGTGGAATATGCCTTAAAAGCACTTAAAATGAAAATGCTGCTGATCTTAAGAATTCATGTTATTTTGTGCCCCATGGCATGGCTATTGGTTTTTACAACAAGTCTGAGGAGAGAGGGGAGTGAAACATCACTATGGTAAAGTAAGTATGAATGGGAGCTCTATGGTCTGTGGATTTTTTTTTTCATCCCAGGACTATTTGGCTAATGTCTATGAACTTGAACCATTCCTTCCTAAAGCTAGAAATCAGTGTGAATACCAAAGAACTGGAATGACAAGAATGGCCCTGCTTCATTACATTAACACTCTTGAATGATCATTCAACTGGTACACCTCAAAATGTCTCTCACAGAATGTTAGATAATCTTGGTGTACATATTACACTGGTTTGGTGCATGACAGTTATTAGGGAACATCATGTGTTACTATGGCCATGGCATCATTTCACATTTCAATAGCAGTCATGCTGACCATTACAACTTTTTGTACCCCATGCACTGTCTGCAATGGTCCTTTCTATGACAGTCACCTTAGTAGGTACCCAGCAAACACGCAACGTTCAGGGAACGTTCCATAAAGGTTCTCTGAAGGTTACATTTGTTCTAACCTTTAGAGAACGTTCTAGGAACGTTCTTTAAAGGTTATTTTTTTTGGATCCTTCAGAGAACCCTTAGGGAACGTTCCGTAAAGGCTCTGTTAAGGTTACATTTTTGCAACCTTCAGCAAACGTTCCTTGGACGTTCGCTGAAGGTTACGTTTTTGCAACCTTTAGCGAACGTTCCTTGAACGTTCTTTGAAGGTTATCCTTGTTGAACCTTCAGAGAACCTTTAGGGAACGCTCCCTAAAGGTGCTGTTATGGTTACATTTTTGCAACCTTCAGCGAACGTTCCTGGAACGTTCTCTAAAGGTTACTTCAGAAACCTTCAGAGAACCGTTGGGGAACGTTCCCTAAAGGTTCTCTG
>OMKZ01056420.1:29468-70795 GCA_900302535.1 Neoniphon sammara | reverse complement strand
CTCTTTCTCTCTTTCTCTCTCTCTCTCTCTCTCTCTCTCTCTCTCAAGCATTGCAGGATGCAGGCAACATGCATAATATGTGTATATAGGAAATTTGTGTGGTATGTCTTCATTCCATTCCTTATATTGCATGAAAACACTTAATTATTAAATAGTGTCGTGCCGAAGTTTGAAGTGTGGACTAATCCAGGAAGTATTTTGTGAAGCGCATATGTTTATCTATACATCTGTATGTGAACATTTGTTTTAAAAAGTTCAATTTTATATATATATTTTTTTTGTGAAGCGCATATATGACGTATGCGCTGACATCCACTCTGTGTAAGGCTATTTTCAAAGGCAGGGGGAGTAGTCTCCGCAAAAAATAAATCCCTTCAGCCCCAGAACTGTGAAAAAACTACTGTTTCTCAATAAAAACGGAAAAACTCTCCTCTGAAGTTACACAAACACATTCACTGCCCTCTCTCCAGCTTAATCATTCCCACTTTCCATACTCCTCCCACATTATCAATGCTCAGAAAACACCATGTTAATATAAGTACGTGGCATATTTATTGACATCGTTTTCATTCACGGACATTTAATGTTTCAAAACACAATACACATTAAATCCATATCTGTAAAGTTTTGCCCTTTTCACACTCCTTATCCAGTAGGCTTTAAGCTGTTTTTACAAGAACTGAACCGCGGTGGTTTGGTTTTGTAATAAAATAAAACAAATAAACAAACAAACAAATAAATAAAAAAAATAAAAAAATATGAAAGGGAAAGCACAGTATAGTGCAAAAATTAATTTATTAAAACCTTCAATTCCGCATCCTTTTCAGGGTTTTACGGGCTTTTCAACACAAACAAAGGCGATAAACATACATGCGGACCACGTGCGTAAGATCGCATTGTATACATGACAGTGCCGCGCCGTTTAGTAATATATCTATGTGCTGCGTCAGTTCATGCTTTCTGTTCCTTGTTTGGAAGCGAAGACACACCCACAAATGACACTAGTTTACATGTTCACCAGGAAGTCTCACACGGTGCGTGTGGCAGTATTATCCTGCACAGAGAAAGCGTAATGGTAGGTGAAGTTTACAAGTTTGTCATATTTTTATCCGAAAAGTGTAAACTCAAAAAATTATGTGTTCTTATATTCACCAAGAGCTTTATGCATTTTTGTCACATATGGAATAACAACACAAGACAAAAAAAATAAGCTCTGTTTTGTCCTAGTAGGCCTAAAGCATTTTAAAGTGAATCAGTGTCTGCATTTCCAGAGTGAAGATTAAGGTAAAATACTCACTTACGGTTTTATGCTATGTATTAACACCTGCTGCTGTGAGCTCAGTCAGCCGGCAGTCTGGCTTCCTGGACAGAGGACAAAGAGTTCACATCTCTCTCACACACAACGCTCACTCTCTGCAAAAGTTTTTACTTAATTGTTAATTTATTTTATTACCCTGTAGAGTGTGATTTCAGAGGCATTTTGACCAGAAAGAAAGAAAAGGCAGGGATGTGGAGAACCTGTTTGGGGTTTGAACATATGAAAAGAAATAACAAAAGGCTCATGTTGCAAAAAGGCACTCTTAAATTTGGAGCAGAGCAAAAAAAAGAGAGTTCATGAATGCAGCATGTGACTATATGATGCTTGCAAGAATTATGCTTCAGGATATCTATGATCAAAACAGAAGCTGCCTTCAGATTGTTACTTGACACATCATGAATGACCTAAAGAGGAAGTCACAGAGATACCGGTCTGCGTTTTCTCTGGTAAACTTCCTCTCTCTTCTATTTTCAGTGACTTCTTTCAAAATGAGTAAGAGGCAAGGCAAATTTATTGGTGATGTGACAACTGTCAAAAGTCGTAAAGTGGAGACTGCGGTTACCCAAGATGCACCAGATGAAACAACCCACCAGGGACCGTCTTTCATCGACCTCACTCTCTCTCCCACAGTAAGACAACTGCTCGATAAAGACAGAGAAATTCTTCATAATTCGTCTCTGTGTCTGCAGTCTTTGCTCGTCACCAGCTTATTTACTGTTAAATATTGCTTTCTTTTCTTGCTTCTGTGCATTTCAAGGGAGATATCGGCCTCATTGAAAGCGTCACTATAAAGAATTTCATGTGTCACCATTTGCTTGGTCCGTTCCAGTTTGGGCCCAATGTGAATTTCATCGTCGGCAACAACGGGAGTAAGACATGGAGCTGTGATTGCCTTGATTTTGACCTGAAGCTATATTTATTACATCCCCACCCATCCAGGGCAATAAAGAAAACTGTCTGCCCTATAAAGCCAAAGAGTAGTGACTGAATGAATGATGAATGTTTTAAGAAATGACTTAAGACTGTGTCTTTCCCAACTAGCTAAGAAAGGTAGAGTCCTGACTTTTTTAAATCTTTTAAGGCTAAACCCTTGTCATATTATAGCATTTTATTATTAAAACTCTTAAACATGGATGGCTGTGTGGATACTTTGTTTGTCATTTACTTGTTTGCTTACCTACATTTTTTTTTTTTTTTTGATTTCTCACCCAAGGCAATTTCTCTATACTTAGAACCGATTCCTGAAATTTCCCATTCAGTGAAGCACTTCTTTGTTGTTGTTTCCAAATGTTTTAGGTGGAAAAAGTGCCATCCTGACTGCCTTAATTGTAGGCCTCGGTGGGAAGGCCACGATCACAAACAGAGGACTCTCACTGAAGGATTTTGTAAGGACCGGTGAAAAGTAAGTCAGCTTTTGTAATCCCAGTCAAATGTTATATGGAAGCATATTATAAAAAGTACCAACACAGACCAAAGTATTATTTTTCTTATAGTAAAACGCATTACACAATGTCAGATTGGTTTGTGTCCTTATTGTGCTGTTGGCAATGATATCTAACTATCTTATACTTGTTCTCTAGTACTGCAGATGTAACTGTAAAGCTGAGAAACAGAGGACCAGATGCATTTAAAAGAGACGTCTATGGGGATTGCATCTCCATTGAGCATCGAATCACAAGTGACGGATGTCGGACATGTAGGCTGAAGAACAAATCGGGTAACGTCTCTGAATTTGTCCAGCAATCAGTGTTACAGATAATGTTTCTATCAGGATTGATTGTTGCCTCCTACCAGGACGAGTCTCTCGATCTCTAATCACAGACTGCATCCTTCTTGTAACTTGTCCTGCAGGGCAACTCATCTCAAACAAGAGGGAAGAGTTGACTGCCATTTTGGACCACTTCAACATCCAGGTATTTATGTCTGTCTGGTCAAGTAAAATTTCACTGTAGTGCCGCGTTCATGAGCAGTATGAACAGTGAAGTTTTAAAAATGGACGCTGTACGAGAAATTGCTTTTGTCTGCTTCCACAAGCAGCAAAAATGGAATACTAGTAACACCTCTCTTCCAAAAGCCTTTTATATTATCTTTTATATTATTTTGTAACAATTTTTATTCATTTCTATTGGCTATTCCTCCACCGACCGTTCCTCTGACTATATACATGTTTTGAGTTCAAATAATTGGCCTACAAATGTTGCTTATCTTGGTTATTTGACAGCACAAAACTACTGTACATGTTGGATAAATTGGAGCATTGGGAGAGCCCCACGTTTCTGGCTGGGAGTTACAAGCTCAACAGCCATTGGATTTTTCTTTGCCAGAAGTCAGAAAATTCCCAGTTCTCACTTTTCATGAATGCAGCATAACATTCTGACTCCCGCTGGTTCTTGAGAAAAAATCCATCAAGGTTGTTGGATGAAATTGTTTCATTTTCTGGCATTTGAAATCCAGCACACAGTATTTTGGCTGTTGCACACTCTTCTCCCCTGCTGCAAATATTTTTCCCCCTCACTGTCATGACTGATGCCTTTAAGCCTCAACAATACAATTGTTCTGTGTATTACAGCTGGACAACCCAGTATCCATTCTGAACCAAGAAATGAGTAAACAGTTCCTGCATTCAAAAAGCGAATCAGACAAATATAAGGTACGACACCACAGTGCACGTCATGAACTTGGGATTGTGAAGCTCTTATAGTTTGATTTGTACTTAGCCCTCGTTTCTATCTACTGTCCTAATAAACAGTTTGATCTGCCCGTCATTTATAGTTCTTCATGAAAGCCACTCTACTCGAACAGATGAAGAGGGATTACATCCACATCAAGCAGACTAAAACAATTACAAGGGAGCAGGTTGAGAGACAAGAGGAGGTGCTGAATTTTACACATTTTCCCTTTACATTCGGTTTTTCCATAACAAGGCAGTGAACCACATTTAGATTTACTGATAATTTGTCCATTTAATCATCTAAGAATATTTACTGAGATTTCAGAATGTGGATATTTGCTCTTCCTCCAGTATTTACTCTCAGCAGAGGGACCACACTGGAAATTGAAAGTGTTTTCAGTGCCTTTATTTGATTGTATGCTTTTGTACGGGTAATTTAAAATATATATTTCTTGTTGCCGAAAATACATCAAATAACACCTCACAAATGTTTGTGCTCAGTGTCTCAAGGACCTGAAACAGGACTTTCTTCAGAAAAAAGAGAGGTATGAAAACATGTCATCGTTCAGTGAGATGAAGGCGACGTTGGAAAGTCTGAAGAAAAAGATGGCATGGTGTTTGGTAAGTTGCCCATGAGAGGAGAATTCCAAAAACCAAAAATGGATTTTGGGTTGGAAACACATACATTTTCCAAAATTTCCTGAGATTTTTATATGCCTCTTTAAAAAAATCACCTACCTTAGTTTTCAAAAGCAAGCAAAATGTCAGTTCTGTGTATTTATAATCATCTACAATTAGGATAAATTTGACTGTTTAATATATAAACAGGTCTATTACCATGAGAAAGTATCTATTGCATGTATTTTGAACCATTTTTGCAATGCAGTTCAGTCAAAGAAAAGTGAAAGAATGCTTCATCTAAGATTTCCTTTGAGCGCATAATTTTAAATCATATATATGCGATATTTGAAGATGGTCACGATAATTTCTCATCACCTGCAGGTCAGAGAAAAGGAGCTCATCATACAACAGTTAAAAGAGGAGATTGAAAAGGAGGAGAATAATTTCAAGCATCAAAATAACCTTCAGCTCTGTCAGGTAAGTCTTAGCTATATTACGTATTCCTCTATTGTTGAAGTTTTTTGTGACTCATACAGCACTTTCAAACCATGACCAGCATATACACTGCGCTCACAAAACACCTTACACGTTTTGTAAGTTTAGATGCCTTCCACTGAAGAGGAGAAGAATGGTTCAGACTTGAAGGTCTATGTCTTAAGAGGTATGTTTGGTTTCTCTTATTTCTCCCCCAGACGAAGGTCATCCAAGTAGAGAAGAAGCTTCAGAGCCTCAAATGCAAGATCGACAGTCTGAGAGAGGAGCAGGAGTCTCTCTCCGAAGACAACCGCAAGTTAAAAGATCAAGTAAAGGCCAACAGCAGAGCTCACAAAGAGCAGGAGGTACGGTGGGCTTAGTTTATGGGGAAAAGATTACGCCTGGTGAAACCCTTTGCCACTCACATTGCACCTGAAATGATGTGATTATTTCAAGTGTATTATTTTGTATTGGGTGTTGTTTTAAAGTGACATAATCCCTTGCCATAGATTGTTTACTTCCGTGCCTTGAACAAACTGAAACAGTCAGAGCAGGAGCAAAACCTCCTTCAGGAAAAAATTAACAAGGCAAAAACAAGGTGGGTGAATACAAATGTAAAAAAATAAGAATTGTGCTCATGCAAACCTTATGCAACAAGTACATTAGTTAAGCAATTACAGCATCAACTTCATGGGGAAGTGTTATTAGAGATGATATCATCTTGAAATTTGAAATGATACATATACATTTTCTTTGTCTTTTAGTGGGAGCCTGAACAGCGAAGGAGAGACAGAGTTTACAAAGCGGCAGCACACCTTATCTGCTCTGAAAGAGCAGCTTGCAAACCTTGAGAGGGAGTGTGCTGAATTGAATCAAGACATCAAGGACAAACAGCAGGCACTTTTCAAAGGGAAAGAAGAACTGGACAAGCTGAGGTACAACAACACCAAAAAAAAAAAAAAAGATATTTGCTTTCATGCAAATGTATTATGAAGGAGACAGTATGGTATGAGTGTAATTTGATCAAGAGCGCCATTACTGTGCACTCCACAGGAACTTTATGTCTGGGTTTTATTCATATTGACTAGGTTGGAAGAAAAGAATATTCAAGTTTCTTTTGAGGCCAAGCAGAAGAGGAGGAATCAGCTGCTCGCCAGTCGGTCAAACAAACTGAAGCGGTTTGGAGATCGTGTACCCGAACTGCTGGTTTCTATTGACAAGACTTTTGCCATGGGACGCTTCCTCAAGAAACCCATTGGTCCCATAGGTGACAGATCCATTTTCTTTATTCCTCTATTACCCATATTATATTATTATCTCTATCTGTTATTATCATCTATATTATTTAGAGAAGTTCTGTTATGCAGAAAACACCACAATGCCATAGCATTTCCCCAATTCATCCATTTTAGAAAATAAGTCATTACTTAAATTGCTTACTGTAACACTATCCTTTATGTATTGTAATTGATGGCCTAATTCTGTGTTTGTCCTGCTTGTTGACTTTCCTCTCAGGAGCATGCATCAACCTGAAGGATCCCACTTTAGCTGTTGCTGTGGAGTGCTGCTTACGGAGCTTCATGAAGACGTTCTGCTGTGACAATTATAAGGATGAGACCGTCCTTCAGGAGCTGATGTCTCATTATTATCACACGGGCAGCAGGCCGCAGATCATCGTCAGTCCCTTCACTGAGAAAGTGTACAACATCCATGGACGGTCAGCAGCAAGGATTTTTTAACATTAAGCTATAAATTTGTCATTTCCTTTTTGAATGTTTCTTTCTACACTCATGCAGCTGGAAGACATATTTTAAAGCTGCAGTCTCTTTGCTTCTCTGTTAGGAAAGCACATCATCCAGAATATCCATCTGTGCTTGACATAATCAGCACAACCAGTCCAGTCATCACCAACTGCCTGATTGATATGAGAGGCATAGAATCAATTCTGATAATCAAAGTGAGTATCTCATGGAGAAGAGCTTGTGCTACATGTGAAAAGACAGAAAAGGAGCGATACTTTGTGGGCTCTGCTCCATTAGTCCACAGGGGAAACCATAAAGGAAACCATAAAACGAGACTAAGAGAACTCCTCTTCACAGTATCAGAAATATAGGACAAAGATTAACCCTGATGGAGGCCGAAACATGTTTGTGTTAATCATCCATTCATTCTTATTCCTGTCCTGTATGTTTTATACTTGGAAGAGGAGTTGCCTTGGTCCCGTTTTGTAGTTTATCCCACATATTGCATGCACACTCTTTGTAGGAGTGTTTGTATTTGTTACTGCCGCAGCAGCAGGTGGGGTCTGAGGATAGCCGCGTCCGTCCGCTCATCCATCCATCTGTTCAGCATTTTACACCAAGGCAACATATCTTGAAATGTATCTGGTGGATTATCGTGAAATTTGGTGAGCACATTGATGCCCCTCAGGGGATGAACCCTGCCCACTGTGGTGACCCTGAGACTTTTCCTCTAGCACCGCCATCAGGCCAAAATATCAACTTGTACACAAGATTTCACGAAAAGTAATTAGTGGATTGATATTATAATTGGTGAGTGCATTCATGCTCACCCTTGATTTCGGTGACCCCGTGACCTTTCCTCAGATTTTATATCTTGAAATGTACTGGGCAGATTTGCATGAAATTTGATTCATGCATCATGCTTCCAAGACCATGCAGTATGTTTTGGTGTCACCTTGACCTTTCCTGTAGTGCCACCATTAGGCCACAGTATTAAATTGATACTTTAAAGTCTGTTGGGCAGATTGGCATGAAATTTGGTATGCACATTCATCCTGCCCAGAGCATGCATCTTGTCAAAGTTGGTGATCTCATGACCTTTCCTCTAGCGCCACCTTCAGGCCAAACGTTTGACACCCTTCAACATGCTGTATCTTTAAATGTAGTGCATGGATTACCATGCAGTTTGCTGAGTGGATTCACATTTCCCAAAGAATGAACCGTTTTGGTGAGCCCATGTCCCAGTCCACCACTGCATGCAATTAAAAAAGTAAAATTTTGTATATACTTTCACACTCCCACAAAGAGGAATTCTAACGCAATCCACCTATTTTTATTCAGCCTGTCAATTTTGCTAACCTTATAACATTTCCTCTAGCTCCACCCTCTACCAAATGTACAAACCCACAACTTGCTTTTCCATATCATGTGGACAGGGCACCAGTGGCAAAACCTGACTGCCTGACTGCATCACAGCATTTGTATCTGAGCTCTTTTTTGTTGTTTTCAATGTAGGAGAAAGAGACTGCGAGGAGGATCATGCAGCGAGGCCAGCCGCCTAAAAGCTGCCGAGAGGCCTTCACTTTGGAAGGAGATCAGGTGTATACAAACCGGTATTACGCCTCTGATTTCAGCATGGCCAAATATCTTGGCGGGGACCTGGAGACTGAAGTACGGTAACTAAGCTGTTTTTATGGCAACAAAACTGTGATACAGATCAGTGATGAACAAATTTATGGCAAGAGTGAGGGAGAAAGATTCCCGTTGGCATGCTTGATGAGTCCCAATGGGAAGAAAATGGCTTAAAGGAAAAATGTCCCTTAAAACACTGATTTGAAAAGCAGCTACTGGCAACTTATCCTGCATTTTGGACCCATTCTGTTCGGTTGTGTGTTTTTCTTATTCCTGTATATACCTGGCCAAATTAAGACCATGTGCTGTCATGTTCAGATATTTCCAGTGCAGCTGTAGTGGAGTTTGATAGCAGAAAATGTTAAGCTATCGAAATCATTAGAGGTAAAACGCCATGATGTCAGGCGCTCAGATTCAAAAAGAAAGGGTTTCTTTCTAGACTTATCATTTTGTACCGACTTTCAACCATCATCCAGGCAGAAGCCATCACAGAAGAGGCAGAGATACAAATTTCTCCACTGATACTAGCCTCCATAGAGGTGCCACATAAATGTGCCACAGCTTTATGCATCTGTCACTGGCATTATGTGAAATAAAAAAAAGAAGCCATTTTTTTACAGCTTTTTTGTCATTTGAACAGCTGGGCTCAGCACACCAGGGCATCGTAACCTGTCCGCTGTCGCTTTTTCTCAACTGGGAAAACTTGTCATACCACTGCTGTTGCTCATACACCGCAAAGAGAACGGCCATCTCTGAAGGCTGTCAAGAAACAAAATAGGAAATCAGCAAGTGAAGAGCAGAATCAGATTAGTAGTCGAGGCAGGTTGAGAGAACATGAGCACACCAGGAAAATAACTTGCAACGCTTGATGGCAAAGCTTCTGGAATGCATTGAACAGCACAAATTAGATGATATCGAACAGCATAAGAGAGATTTTTCTTTGAACACTTTGAATGCTAATTATAGACAAATTGAGCATTGCACTGAATGAAAATAAAGAAATAACGGTTTAAGCTTAAGGTGGTTGCTTTCATCTGATTTGGTATGAATATGTGGTATAGTTTATGCTGACTGGAAAGGTGCCAAAACCAAGATCATCTGTTTTTTTTTAAATATGGTGAAATTGTTACTTTGTGTGTTGAAAATGTGTTAAATTTCTACTGCTTGTTGTTTGGAAATGTGGAAAATTCCTGCTATCTATTAGTGTTTGAAAATGGGGTCAAACTGATGCTGTCTGCCACAGGATGGTGGAGTCCGACCTGGAGAATTACACGGCTCAGCTGTCCAGGTTTCAGCTGCATGTGAACTCTGTGACTGAGGACATCCAGCGCATGGAGAGCAGGCTGAACAGCACCATCATGACTCTGAAAAAGACTCTGGTTAGCAAAGCATACTCGTGCATGTGGGATGCACATGAGTATTATATTCAATCTTACATTAATGCCACCTGTTTGGTTCCCTTTCCCAGCTCTATTAGCTGCTGTCTACAGGAACCTGCATAAAACCCACTAATTTATCAAGTTTTAAGATTGTTCTGCTTTTTTCACAATGCTGTGGTTTTCTCAGCCAAGGCACCTTTAGAAAAAAAATCTTTGATGAAAATTATTTTACTCTTTTGTCTTTCTTGTTTTCACTGCAGGCCTCTGCAAATCAGGTCAAGGCGATGATAACCGAGCTGGAGAATGTTGAGGAGGAACAAATTGATGATATCAGCTCCTTGGTGATGCTTCAGTCTTTAGTTGTCCCTTTCCACTCCACACCCTATTAAAACAGACATTCATCCCACCATGGATTATGTGCGTGTATGTGAAATATTTTTAAAATTTTCCAAACACTGCAGAATGAAGTTGCCAAAGAGAACCAGCAGAAAATTGAGGCGGAAAGGCAAACTGTCAATGAGGCAAAGGCAGAACTTGACAAGTACAGGAAAATGGCAGAAGACATTGATTCCAAGTACTCTTGTGTTAGAGAACGGATAGATCAGCTTTCTGAGGAGATGGAGCCGTTGAAGGTATAGTAAAGGTTATTGAAAGTGTTTGTTCACAAATCAAAATAGTTTCAACCACTAGAAATTGTAGACAACAAACTGCCACTGCTGTTGTGGATACATTTTCAATTTTGGTGATCTAAGGTATTTTTTACCTTAGAGTGTATTAAATATTTCAGTGATATTTATATGATTTAAGCCAAAGTATTTTCTTTTTTAAAACCCAGTTCTCAATCTAAAAATGATGCTTTGTTTTTTGTTTTTTTTTCATTCTTGAAATGCTGGCAGTTTGAAAGTACAGCGTTTTCATCTGGCAGCGCATTATTCTTTAGGATTATCCTCTCTGGTATTGTGAAATGAAGTAATCTGTAATGACAGTCTAAGGTCATGACAGCTTTTAAACTATCCTCCCTAACTAGTGATAGTGACATTATTATTGTTTGTTGGTCCCAAAGGACGAGCAGGTGAAGTTGGAAGCCGAGTGTGGAAAATATGAACGAAACCTGAAGATTTTAGAAAACAAGCTGAAGACTCATGAAGACAACATCCAGGGTATGAAAAGTGAACTGGCCCAAAAAGAAGAAGAGTTACAGGTAATGATTTCCCTCCAGTGCTCAACAGTAAGGTTTGACAAGTGCAGTCCCCCAATTTTTTTTTTTTTTTTTTTTTTTTTTTTTTTTGTTTTTGTTTTTATTGGTTTCTCAGATTAGCTGCTTCATGTGCAGTTCCACAGATGGCGTCCCCACAGGGATTTTTGGATTATTAGGTTTATAAATATTATTCTTATGTAGAGGTAATCTCATTGGCTGAGTGAAATCTCAGTGGGTGGAGCCAAAGAACCATTGTTTTTCTTGGTAAATAGAGGCAAGGGGTAAGAGACTGAGATTGGTGATACAGCCAATTTTGATTTTGAACTGATACCAAGATAACATTGCTGATATCAACACTAATATCAATACTTTTCATTGTTTAAAGCTGCTCATGTACTAGCATGGAATTGGGGGAATTATTTTATAATTTATGAGTTAACATGATACTCATATTTAATATTCACCGGTCAAGCTGGCAAAATACACAGATTCAGTCTGTTCAGTCTAGATTGCACAGTTACATGGGTTATACAGTAAATTATGAAATAAAATGTTTTAATGCAATAAAGAATAGAAGCTTTTTTGTATCAGTACTATTGGTGTTGGTGTTGTACTCAAATCTTGGTTGGCTTAGCAGACCCTCCAAGTTCAAACAGTCCATACAGGCTGTCTAGGTAAACTGACCCGCTGACCATCCAAGATCATGAATGCCACTTTATAAATGAAGGAAATAAAGAAATTGGCTCCGCCCCTTCAAGTTTAACTGAACCAATGAGACCATGTGTCTCCATAGCAACCCTGTCTCTGAGGAATGTTTGTACAACTAAATTTGCTGCACAGTGGAACAGATAATATCATCCGTCACAGCTCAGTGAGATGAGTGATTTGAATTTTTGAGATGTTAACCACAGTTTGCACCTGGTGGCAGGAATATGTTTCCAAAGCCTCAGAGATTAGTCCAGAGCGACAGCAGGTGGACCGAAGTGCCAAGAGCATCGACACAGAGATCACTCGGCTGAAGAAGAGGATCAGCATACAGGAGAGCAGCCATGGAGACCAGGAGCAGGTGGTCAGGTACCCAAACATACTCCCCTCCACCAGTGAAAAATCACTGGCTCTCCAAAACATCTGGGGCCGGGTGTCATCTCACTTTCTTAGTTAAAGCTTAATGGGTTGAGTCAAAGAAGCACAGTTTTTCAGAATGCAAGTCATATAATATAAATGACATAAAAATGATTAAAGAAAATACAAATGGGAATGATGTCATATGATTCATTCATTCATTCAACCATTGCATTCATGATCTTTGAAGGTCAGCAGGCTATCTCATTAGCTGATTTAGGTAGCTGTAGGTCAGTATGGCTAGTTTGAACTTGGAAGGTCGGTTAGGCTAACTATCTTTTAATATAGACGACATTTTTTCACTTAGTTGGAAGGGCTTCATCTCTCATCCCTTGCCTTTTTCTTCAGTTCAGTCTTATGTTAAACAGACAGAAAAACTGTGACTCCACCCACTGACGTTCAGCTCAACCAATGAGCTGATGTCTACCACTGAGAAAAGTTTTTATAACTCAAACTCCAATCTGCCCTTTGGCCATTGCTAAATTATCTGCTTGGGTTCGTTTTTACACTGAAGGCTGAAATATCAAAAAATTTAGGCTATGCCATCTCTTCCCTCTGCCCTCATTAGGGAGTACGCTGAGGCCCTCGCCGTCTACAGAGACAAATCCAACCAAGTGAGAGATCTGAAGAGGTTCATCGATCGGCTTGATAACATCATGTCGGACAGGCAGAACCGATACAAAATACTGCGTAGGTAAATAACACTCCAGTGAACAGCTTAGAAATATATTGTGTTTACTACTTTATGGAGAGGCATTTCCTGTTTTCGTCTCATGCTTTTTTTTCTTGTTCCTAAAGGTCCCTCTCTGTCAGGTGCAAGTTATACTTCAATAACTTCCTGATCAAGCTGAACTGCTGTGGCTCTATGATGTTTGATCACAACAATGAAACACTCTCAATCTCAGTACGTTTATGTATGAAACGCACCTATGGAAAGTTTACACCTGCATTTATTTAGACAGTTTTGAAGTTTTGCAAAATTGCCATTTTTTTACGTAGTAGTTCACCTAAGGGGGATGGAATGAGTCTGATTTATATTTCTTGAATTTAATACCAATATTATTTTAAACTCAAGCTTCTTCTATTGCCACACTGTCAGATTAGTGGAGTTTGTTTGGTAAACTTAAAGGCTGGAAAAGTGCCATACAAATAATAGACAGGTCATTCTCCTGGCGCACACACAGGTGAGACCTCCAGGCAGGGAAAATGACAGCGCGAGTGACATGAAGTCCCTGTCTGGTGGCGAGCGCTCCTTCTCCACCGTGTGCTTTATCCTCTCCCTGTGGGAGATCACCGAGTCGCCCTTCCGATGCCTTGACGAGTTTGACGTCTATATGGTAAGGCTGCAGGGTGGCACTAAAGACAGCACTGAAGACGTCCAAAAACACACACACGATTTGTAAAAAACACCAAGAGACAATCACCAAGGGATGTGTCCTGGTTTAGGTTTTCACACAAGCCAGGGTTTAACTCACTTTGATAATCTAATCCCCTTCATTTGCTATATAGGATATGCACTATCGGAGAATCTCGTTGGATCTCCTGCTGGAGCTGTCAGAGAGGCAGCACCTTCGCCAGTTTATCTTCATTACGCCACTGACCACCAGGTGACATAACGTCTGTCCCTGTGATTGCATGCTTTCCTCTTTTCCTTTAAACTCTGATATGTTTTATGCATGCTTTCCCAGTTCAGTATCCTCCTCCTGTCTCTTTACTTGATGAAATATTTAAAGGCAGCGTCCGTAATGTTTGGTAACTCTTCAAATGTTACTCATGTTTTGTGTCTTTCAGCAATCTGCCCAAAAGCAGCCTCATCAAAATCCATCAGCTTCAGGATCCGGAAAGAGACAGGAGTCAAACAGGGGAGGAAGAGCTGTGAACTGAGCTCCCACTGCCAGTAACTGATAAATGCCAAAGGAAAAAAAAAGTGTTTACATGCACACTTGTATTTCAGTATTATCCAGGACACTCAATTATTCTGTTGAAGATTTGTTATTTTGTTCGCTGGAATAATTTCATGGCCTTTTTATTTGAAATCCAAGCATAATAGCTACAATATGTTGGTATTAGCTGGGTTACAGAAACCCAGTTTTTGTAATTGCTTTTTTTGCAGTCTGTGAAAGCGCTGTTTTTGTGTTTAAATTCAAAATACTCTGTTTTTGCATCTAAACAGAGAGATGTGTCATATGCATGTTCGGTTATGGAAAGATTTCTGTCAGTAATAGCTTTTGTTGGCTAGTTTTTTTTCTCAAAATAACCTGCAGTATTGTGGCCCAGTGGTCAAAAGGACTGTTCTGTAACTGGAGGGTCACAGGTTAAATTCCTGCAGCGGCTAACTTTCTTGTTGAATCACCCTTGAGAAAGAAAATGTATCCCTACCTGTTCAGTCAATAAGTGTCAGTTTAAATGACAAAATGATGGTGAACAAGTTAAAAACAAGTCACAACGCAGAAGATTATGTGTTATATGTAACAGAAAGACAAAAGTGAAATTTGTAGTGTTTTTTTTTCAATGTGTGTGTGTTTTAAAAATAGTGCAGAAGTAAGCGTCTGAGAGTTAGTGATGGTTTTGTGATTGCTGTTTAACCGGAATTATGTTTGTTTTTCGCTTGTTAATTTTAGGACTGTCGTAACTCTCTAAAACTGTGTTAATTTGATTCCTGTAATTGGTATAATTGCTTTGTAATTATATTTTGATGATCTTGTGCAGTTGGTATTACGGTCTTATCTGTAGTTTTTTATTAATCTACATGAGTTGCAACAAAAAGGAGTACATGGTTGAAAATGTTACAGTGAAAATGTTTTTAATACATTTTGCGTAATTTCTGCGTAATTTACCTCATGTATTTGGTACGACACAAAAAGGCCTACTCTGAATCCAAAACTCTAGTCAACCTCACAGTGTTAATATTTTTACATCAGGCAACTTGTCTGTTAAGTTTTCTCTATCACTGAAATGATAATGTAAGCGCTCTTTAGCATACAAAAGTATACTAATGCTCTGTAGGTCACTTTTGTCAAAAATGCTAGTTGACACATCCAGAAGCTGTGAATTCAACTGTTATAATAAACTAGTATAATAAACTTAGAAATCATGACTGACTTAAGTGGGGTTTTTTGTGCAGATCATACTCAACAGCAATAATGCAAATCATATGGAAAATACATAGATCCAGTACCATCCATCCATCTATGGCAGCATATTCAATATAACAAAGTCTAGAGGTCTAAAGGTCTAAAATCTGTTAGTTCAGTCTTTTCTCGGCACTGCTCAAATAATTAAATGCCATTAGTCATCACCAACCAGTTCCATTAACTGCACCGGCTAGACCATGTCTTTTGAAAAAGCCCATTTATGTTTTATTCATTTTAATCACTACAGAATTAATTGTGGGTGCAACACATGCCACATGTAAAAAAGAACAAAAGAGATACAGTCACTTGTATTTAGATTTTTCATATTTGATATAAACATTTACAAGACAAAGATTTTGACATGGTGATGGACTGTAGAAATAATAAAGACATATCAACAATGTGGGGTTTGGTCTCAGTTATGCTGTGAATAAGTGAAAAGCTTCTGCAAACCTCCGCTATTGGAGGTGGACTACAAGCAGACACTCAGTCCATGCTTGCATAGCCTAGAAATGGGAAAGCAAAACTGTTGGAATGAAAGAGAGTTTCTGCAATAGCTTTAACCTACTTAACCCAGTTGCAGTCTTAACACTGAAACGCTCTTTCACAAGCTTTATCAAGCACTTCTCTTGAGGATCCTGCATCATTAATGATCGCTGAAAACTGAAAGGATTAGAAGATGAGACCTTCAATAAAAAGTTTCTCTTTAGAAAAAGTTTTGTACGTAGGAATGCAGTGTGTCCAGTAAACATATGTCAGGCTTTTTCCTTTTGTTGCATTGGAAGTAGAGCCCCTCTCACAAGGTCCCCTAGGCTAGAGGATGAGCTCCAAGCATCAAGGTCAAAAGCCAAGATTGTATTTATTTTGCAGTGCTTTTCGTCTCTGTAAACATGCTGATATGTACTGTGTAAAGTCATATGAGTCTAAATCATATAAGCAGTCTGAAAAATCCAGCCAATTTTGTGTTATCATGGGGAATAATGCATTTGGCATATGCATGAGTACTGTGCCTAATAACAGTGGTGGTTAATTTTGGCCTTTCCCTCGATTCAACGGCAGCAGTACGATAAATCTTGGGGGGGATGGTACTCTATAAATATATTTCTACTCATCCCAGCAGTCACTGAAGCAAAAATTGATTCTATGTATGTAATTCTATGTTCGTGTGGAGGCTCGTCCTTGGAGATTAATCCACATCCACAGCCCAAATGCCTGCCTTTCAAAACTCAAGTGGCACACATACACATGTATCGATGGAGGGAAGCATGCTCCCACGTTAGGTGAACTAATGGACTAATGAGTCACATACTGTACATCCCATGCAACAATACTAAATGAATTTTTGGAGGGTTTCTCTTTTATACCCACCTAAGGATGCAAAAGGTAAGAGATTATATTTTTTTGACACATAATATATGCATGCAAAGAACCTACTCTTCTTGGTTCCATCGTGTGAAAACATCTGGAACAGACAGGAGCCTCTCTATTCTCCAAGAGCTCAAGAAGTCTGGATAGTAGAGACAGTTACAATTATCATAGGAATTATTGTATTGTTACTATTATGTAAAGCATACAGTAGCTGCAGCAAGTGAACATTGGGGATCCTAAATACTGCAGGAACATAATTTTATGCAGTGCTCGACTCATATACAAGCTAAAGTTGAATGAAAATGTATAGGGTTACTGTGCACAAATCACATTGGCATGTTTTGAAATATAAATGTATGATATTGTATAGCTATATTCAAAATTATTCAGCATTTGACATTCTCATGCATACAACCACAAGAAGCGAGTCCATTGAAAAATAGTCCAAGCATTATTTTTTTTTCCTGTGGAAATGGCAGAGAACCTAATGAGACATTAAAACATGTGCTGCTGTCCAGAGTGTGTGGATACAGGCGGGAGAGGAGCGAGCTCACTTCTGCATGTCACACTGCAAGAGGAGCACAATGGACGGGTCGCTCTTCGCCGCCTCTTTGAACTCTTCCAACGTGATCTGGTCGTCGTTGTTCTTATCCATTTTGCTGAAGATCCTGTCCACCCTCTGCTCCGGTGTCAAGCCGTCCTCGTTCATCTTCATCATGATCACAGTGCCCACCATTTTGTAAATAGCCTGCGTACGGGGGTGAGGCACAGTGAGATGTTAGCCAAGGATTATGACTTATTATGTAATCCAATAAAACCTACACTTGTTTACATTGCTGGGGTTGGGTGTTTGATTCCCACTGGGGACACCAATGCTAAAAATGTATACATATAATTTTTGTTTATGTTCTTAGGAAACAAAATGTGCTTGTAAGAGATGTCAGTATGCTCCTGCTGCAATGACATACTCCTGTAGGTTTACTATACTGACTCCAGTGCTAGTACAGTATAATGTGATTCAGTAGTTTGTCAATAGTGAACTGCCTCTGCAATCAAGGAATGGTTTGTGTGGGTGAGAGTGATAACAGGGTAACAGAGTGAGTCCCCCCACAAAATGAGGAGGGCTTAATGATTCGATAATCCCTTACCTCGATTATCTCCAGCATCTCCACCCGGGTGATTTTGCCGTCCCCATCCAGGTCATACATATTGAAGGCCCAATTGAGTTTCTGCTCAAAGCTGCCACGGGATGTGATGGACAGAGCGCAGATGAACTCTCGGAAATCAATAGTTCCGTCACTGTTTTTGTCAAAGGTTCTGAAGGCGTGTTGTGCAAATTTTGATGCATCACCGTAAGGGAAGAACTGCAAATCACAGAGACACCGTTGTTACTCCTCAATAATTCAACAAGGACTTAAAAAGGCTATGCTTTGACGGGAGTAACAGCATCGCAGCAAATTGGCAAATGCATGATTAAACTTCAAGTGAGAAAACTCTCAAGCCTTTATGATAAAAAAGAGAGGATAAAGAGAGGTAGTGGTTCACACCTTGACATAAAGCTGCTGGAACTCATCCAGATTGAGCCTGCCACTGGGGCAGTCTTTCAGGAAGCCTTTGTACCATTGCTTCAGCTCGTGTTCATTAAACTCTGTGTTCTTCACCAGATCCTCCATCACCTCGGGAGTCAGCTTGCTGTTCTGTTTTCCCATGGTTCCTGTGGTGCAAGAACACGTGAATAATGCATTTATCCATGCTTGAGCGATGGCAGCATGAAAATCTCTTGCGCAGCGAGCGAACCGCACCTTTTAATTTTCACCTCAAACATGGGTACAGTAAATGTGTGGGTTTTGATAGGCACCAAATGTTTCCCCGATGCCATGTGTTCTATTTCTGTTCCCTCAGCCTGTTTGTACCAGTCTGTGGCCTGAGTAGACACTCTGACCTGGATCATCATCGCTGTCAGCAGAACCAGTTCATCAAATGTTCAATCAGTGCTATCAAGTTTCCATTACAACCACTGTCCTATAACCTGACAATGAAAACAACAACGCCTCTGCTTGCCGCTGCAGGACAATGTAAAACCAGAGGCCATAGTAAAGACAGCAGTTGCCATTAAGCAGCACATAGCATTGTACATCTTGACTGGTGTGATGGCAAAGGCTAAATGCATAATTGATTGATCAGGCCATTTAGCCTAATGATTGAGTAATAAGCCTATATCACCAAGTGATTTAGTTAATTGTGGGTAATAAGGAATCCACAGACCATTGGATTAGTTTGTTTTTCACACTGAAGGCCCACTGTAGCAATCATAGGAACTTCAGCAACCACACCAAAGCAGACTGTCAAAAGCCCATTAATTATTGATGTATGATGTGGCAAATGAGAGAAAATAGCCCAGGATGCGTCAATTCTCAATACATAATGTATCAAATGAGACAGCAGAATCTTATTTGAATATTTGAACACAGATTCGTGCAATTGTGAGAAACGTCCACCACTTGAGAGGAAAATGTGGTCCACATCTCTTTGCAGCAGCATGACAGCAGGCTGGACAGCTCTACGAGAGGACTGCATTGGCTTGGGCCTTTAACAACAAATAGCAGAAATGTGTGGTGCAGCCAAAATCAGTGCAAAGCACAGCTATTAACGTTCATCAGTTCCGTGTGATATAACGAATTCTGACAAGCCTGGTTGGTAATTATAAAACTGATCCTGGGCTTATTCTTTAAAATAGGCTACAGTGAATGACCTTGAGGACAAACATTTTGCAGGAAGATGACAAAACGAAAATGTTCACAGTGCATGGGCTGAGGATAAGGCTCATCGTTTTATCATGTAATTGCCGTCTTTATAGTCAAATGTCCGCCACATATCACACGGGCCACAAGTATGAATGACTTGTTCTGTACAAATAAAGGCTACCAGCAGCTATTTTATTCCATGCTTTGGGCAATGACATTTGAATTATGCTGTTAATGCTAACCGCCTCTGTGTGAGCAAGAGAGACTCTGCTGCATTCCGATAGAAACGACGCAGTCAGAGTATTTTGAGATTAGATCCCACCATCCTGCTCCTAATGACATGTTTCCATGCGCATCGGGGGAAAAAAACATGTCAAAATTTCATAACCAAACAGGCCTATTTTTAAAGACAAGACAGCCCTCTCAATGCAGCCAGAGAATCATATGAGAGCGATAAAAGCCAATTTAATAAGCTAATTCTCATGACATTTCGTTAATTCGTCAAATTGTTTCTCAAGGCTTTCTGGTTGTTTCCAGGCAAAGCGCAATGCCTTTATTTTAAGGGATGCGCAGGTGCCAAAACCTCTCCCCGATAGCATGCCACAGTCCTCTCCCCAATCCCATTCATTCAAACAGAGAAAAATGTTGAAGGTAAAAAAAAAAAAAATGCGTGACACATGAACATCAGCCATTCATCGCGTTCTGCATCCACAATCTAAAAACACTGTGACATTTGACAATCTGTCATAATACATCTGCAGGCTGTTACTTCTTACCTTATTGTATATTTGGTGATTCTATATCGGAATAAATCTGCACTGGCTCCTGCAAAGTACAGAAAACCGCTTCCGATGAAAACGTCTGCCCGAAAGGGATTATTCTCTCACTGTTCGCCTCCTTAAAAACGCTGAATGAATTTCTCTGTTACCCGACGTTATTCCAGATGAGGCGCAGCAGGGACCGATCCCACGCCAGTCTTTGGTTATGCGACTATAGGAGCACGGCGTCACCCGTGTGCATCACTGCCTGATCATAAGTTCACTGATGCTCTGCTCAAAATCCTGCTTGATCTAGATTCAGGTGTTGCCCGTTACATTAGAACGGTACGGCACTATCCTCTTAGACTGCACCACCGGGGAATAAAGGCTTTTGGGTTATGATCCCTCTAAACTGTGTGCGTCTGTGCAGGATACTTTTATCATCCATCACATTGTCAAAATAACACATTGTCAGTGATGAGACCCGGAAATTTAGCCTGTATCTGTTTAAAACCCAGAGTGTTTACACTCCTGTTAAGTGTTTTATAATCCGAAAAAAGCCCCTGGCCGAAATCCATGAGATTTTATTTTAGCAGACATATTAAACGCCTTCTTGTCCCCACTTCTTGTCACATGAAATAGACCGCTGTGACTGTCGAAGTGGAGCTCATGGAATGGGTCCTAAACCTCTCCACAGGAAAATAATGAATTTCCCAAATACAATAAGAATTTTATTCAGAGAATAATAAGATTATGGGTCTCAGTCTTAGCATCCATTTCACCCAGAGAACATGATAACGGGCCAGGGTCCCCAATTGTTTTCACCCCATTAGACCACAGATCTCCATTGTTGTTGTTAGCTATGAATTCATGTGTGCTCTGATAACCACATTCATCTTTACACATCCTCCCACGGAGTTAAGATGTAATGGGCGAAATAATAGAGAAATGAAGCTATTCCTCATTTTGCTGAGGAACCCCTGGGAGCCCCTCAAGCACCCCTTGAGGTCCCTGGACCCCACTTTGGGAGCCACCGATGTAGGTCACCGCTCCGTGTTAAATCAGGCCTAAATGTGTGTTAAAGCATGCTCAGTCAAGCTCCCCAGCCAAATAACTCTCAGATGTGTGGGCCCACATCCAAATCTGGACCCATTTAAGGGTCGCAGATATAAAAACAAGTGATAAACTTTGCATATTTCAACAAGCCAAATATACACAAGCCCTGAGCACAGCCCAAGTCCAATCTGCAAAATGGAAATGGATCATATAACAGAGAAATAAATAGTCTTTCTCACACGCACAAGCTCAGATTACTTGATTTCTTAATTTAATACTCACATACAGTACAGTATACACATGTAAATTCATTTACATCTCACAAACACAAAAAGCAAACAGTTAAATACATAGATAACTTTAGCACCAGTATAGAGTACTGATCCGCTCAGCTTTCTCTAAAATGCTTATTCATAATGATTTTCAAAATAAAACACCTTAGCTTGATCTCACTAGGCATGGCTTACATGTAATATTTTTACAGCAGCATTCACTTACAAAGGTTAATTGATTAAAAAAGGATGCATACTGTACACCAAAGTGGTATACAAAAGCAATACTATATTATATACCCATTTAGATAGCCATTTAGGTTTTCTTAGTGTACCATTTAAGTGTTTGGCGTATATCTGACAACTTCTGTATCAACTTTGATGCTTCTTAAAAACATATAAACATATGATTTAAAAAACAGCTTTTATGAGTATACATGAAGAGGCTATGGGCATAAATTGGCATGTAACAATCTTGCATACTGAAACATAAATATTATATCACGTTCACAATGCTCTCAGTTTTCTCATTATATTATTATATCATTATATGCTAACATGAGAGTCTCTGTCTTTCTATGTAGGCTATGGTTTTGTTTTATTTTGTTTAGGTTATATTGTTTTGTATTAAAATTACATTAAAAAGAATGATTGTTTCACTAACCAAATGGAGCCATTATCTTTTTTTTTTTTACACAGTAATGTGAAAAAATAGTATCAAAATGAATTTTTTTAATCTCTCAATCAAAAAACAATGTAGCAGTTAATGCACCGTTTCTCAGTAAAGTCAGAGAGTGGATATGTTTTGCGTTTGGTAAACATGAGTAAACAAGATCCTTGTTATTTCTGAGAAAGTGAGACTAGTCTTACAGTATGAAGTGTTTTCTGATATACATTTCTTATCAAATGATGAAATTCACAAATCAGCATGGAGCAGACAGAGGTCTGTGTTGTGCAGCTAGGAGATGAAGGTCTGTCTCTGAAACCCTATGAGTTCCGTTCACTGGTCTTGTTTTATTGATTACATTATGTCAGCATGTGCATGGAGGATGCATTCCATAATCTGAGAGTTGCTAATTCAAAATCTGTGCGAAAACTAGAATATTATAAGAGAGAAAGGCGTAAATTTGCCATCATCACTACATGACATCATGAAATGCAAATCCATCAACAAAGTGTATTTCAGGTTCCACCCTCTCGGTGAAACAGAAAAAACATGGGAACGTTTTCAGAACTTAGTCTGCTTTAGTTTGTCGATGTGGTAGCAAAGCTTCAAGGCCGGCCCCAGCTTCAGTCCAAGGTATTTCATGATCATGTCACTCTTTAGAAGTAGCAAGGCGTTTCCATCGATCTCCTGTGAAAAGCAGAAGTTCATATCAAATCAACAACAAAAAATAATGGCTTGCCATATCGCATTATATTCTGCATTTCAATTCACTCAAGCATTCCCTGCTGGATATTCATTCAGGCCAATTAAATCAACAATGAAGCAAGGCGGCCTGTCGAGAAAGCAGTGGAAAAAAATTTAAAAAACCTACATGTTTCCTAAAGACGTCTGCATGAGGGCCCAGGGCCTGGGGGTCTGCATCCCTGATGAACCAGACAACATCTTCCACAGACCAGGTAGATGGGTCCTTATTTGGTGGAGCTTTGGACTCCTGGGACTCGGGAGATGCATTATAGCTTCCTGGAAGAACAATGAACAAGTGAGGGAGTTAAGATGAAGAAGCTTTACTCTTATCTAATATTCCTGGAGCCAGGGAGCTCAATATCCCTGCAAAACAAATAACGATAGATTGAACGGGCTGACAATAGCCTGCTATATGACCACTGGCTGGTTTTGCCTGGGATGACCTCGTACCTGTCCTGTTGCTCTCCAGGAAGGTGTTGGGGCTGCTGGACGACTGCCTGCACATGCCCATGGGGGCGGAGCCATTGGAGAACTGCTGGGACGAGCGAAACCCATAGGAGGACTTTGGCGAGTAGGAGGAGCTTATGGAGCTGAAAGCGGAATCGCCGGGGTCCACCGAGTAACGTTTGGAGTCTGGCTGGTCTAGATGGTAATCCTCAGCCATAGATGTCTCAGCTGCGTTTTGTCACAACACAAGAGCACGTTAAAAGATGTCAGTGATGCACAATCAGTGGTAAAATCCCTCTAGATTTGATAGAATTTGGCGATTTAGCTTCTATTAAAGAGACAAAAATTCATAAAATTGAATACCATCTGACTGGTAGGAGCCACCGCTGTGCTGGGTAATGGGCTGATCACTGAAGAGGTTTTCACAGTGCAAACTGCGGCAGAGCTTCTTCAGAAAACGTAGCACATAGCCGATGCTATTCACAACAGGGAGGCTCAGTAGGTGCTGCTTTCCATCAAATGTGGCTGGAAGAGAAAAACACTTACAGATTCACTTTATTGCTTATTTGGTCATTTTCACTCATAGTTCTCAATGTCAGTGGAGTAGTGTTAGTTGCTGAGGGGGTTGTGCTGGGATACTGTAAACTGATATATATCATGAGAATGTGTGTGTGTACTCTAAATGCCCATAAAAAATGCAGCTGCCTTCTATAGTTCCGCATAACACTGCAACTGCTACCCTGCTTATGTCCATAGTGCAGGAGCAAAGAAGATTAATAAATATTTTTTGTAGGGGTGCAGGGGTTCACCATTTTCGTGGTTTGGCTTGTACCTTGGTTTTTAGGCCATGGTTTGGCTTAAAAAAACTGAGCATTTCTTTCTTTTTAATTTAAATGTACACCACCAATTCAGCATAAAAAGTTTGAGGCTTTTGCTGTGCTGTAAATGTGCAGCGTAGCAACAGGAAAGCCCTTCTATTGGTTTGTGGAAAAGTCCATTATTAGATCTAATGTTATCATTAAACAAAAGCAGTGTTGACTGTTCTGCATTATGAATGTGTTCACTGTAATTTTGCATCATGGTGGGAAAAAAAGACTTCTAGTGCAAGAGCTGTGGTAAAAAAAAAATATCATGGTTCACCACTCATGTATGGTTCAGTGAACCGAGGACTGCAGAATCACAGTTTTCAGTTTCTGTTCAATGTGTTACTTTGAATACATAAAAAGAAAGGAACTGATATCAAGGCATCTGATGACTGGCTGGAACCACCTCATGGGGTCTTTGTAAGATACCTGATATTTTTTCTCCTCCATAGCCTTGTGTGAGGAGAGTGAACACTGCTTTCTGCTGGAAGGCGCTGTCGATGCAGCCTTGGACGGCCTGCTGCAGGACAACAGAGGGCCGGTCGGGCCCAAAGTGGTCTGGGAGCTGCTGGACCTTCTTCCTGTCCAGGTTGGGGCCCGTGTTGGCCTGCTTGTTGATGTAGATACAGACTGATACAGATAGACAGTTGCAGACAGACACAGTGTGGGAAACAGAGAGGGATGGAAGATAAGAGAAAAGTAAATTACCTCACTTATTCATTTATATGGTTTATTAATTTAAGTAAATTACTATTGGATTATAAGCTTTGCAAATGGAGGCTAGAAAGACAAAAGGTAATTAGTGTCCTCTTATGTTGGGTTTGGAGTGTTTTCTGTCCTACCTGTGAGCACCTGGGGTGTGGCAGAGTGGGGAATGGTGGCGGCATCTTGAGGAATGGAGCTCATATCAGGCTCAGGGGTGCTGCTGGGTGGAGAGATAGCCAACGGCGTCATCACCATCCTGGGTTTGAGCTGTGCATGAAGAAATGTTTGCATTCCTTTGTTTATTTTGGAGCATATTCTTTATTTATGCATTCTAAATCCTGCAGAAAGGATGCTGAATTTGTCTGCAAAGATATGAATTTAAGGCTAAAAGTGATAACAAATCTGTATGAAGCATAGTTTTGTGCTTTGTGCTGCAGATGGAGACTGCTGTATGTCTCCACTGACAGGTAAAATGTTAGTATTTACCGTTATGACTTGTCTTGCATAGCAGGTTTAGACACAGCAAAATTTCCATAATATTTGACTAGAGCAGAACAAAGCCAGATAAGACAACAGATACTGAGTCTCTCTCTGTAACACATACTGGTCTCACAAAATCTGAAGGGCACGGAGCCTGTGTATGTGTGTGTACACATGCATCTTTTAGCAAGCTGCATCCACAGACTATATCTCATCCCCATTCTCCCATCTGGCTGACCTTGAAGCCCGGTTTTCTCCCCCTCTTCTTTGGCACTTTAAGGGGAGGGAGCGATTCAGGGTAACGGTTTGGAAAATCCATTTTGGCGACATTGCGGAGCGGGGGTCTCCCTCTCTTCCTGCCCGGTATCTTCCCTGACTGGCTGGGAATGAAGGAGGGAGTCACTGCAGCTGATTGCATTTCACTGTTGCTGTCTGATTTCTGTGCTGTTGCTGCAGGTACACTCATTTGGAGCTGGGGATGTGGGGTGAACACAAAAGAAGAGATAAACAACCATCAGTCTCAGACAGGCACACAGAAATCCACAGTGGCAAGGCATAAAGATGTGTGCATTTGTTTCATATTTCTTGTCCATTAATGCTAATCCACATCAGCCAAGTAACACATTAACAGAGAGGACCATTAGCATCAATGCAGAACATAGACAGTGGAAGCATAATGGCTTGGCAGGGTATACAACAGCAATATAATAACACCGGTAGCTTGAAGAACACTCAGCTGGGCGATGCAGTACAAGAAGCAGCATTTAGTAGAGCACCATAATCAAACAACACAAAGGCAGCCATGCATTAGCTCTGGAGGAAAGAGCACCTGCATCCTGCTCAGAGAAATACCTGCTGTCCTCTATTGTGAATGCCTGAGAGCCAAGCCCCTTTTGTCTTAGGTCCCAGAAGCCTAAAGGTGACTATAAAGCAAAAAAAAAAAATCCCTCACAATGCAGTGAAAGCCATCTTGCTCTTGCTGTATCTGTTTTTCCCCCTGCTCTCCCCGTCCCTTTAGTTACTGCTGCCTCTGCTGCCTCTGCTGCTGCTGCTCGGCACACAGGCTGCAGACATCTCATTAGACTAATGCATTCAGCAGTGGCAGAGGGAGGGGGAAATTGACTTCACCATGGCTACCCAGCTATGAATTACCATTACGATGACAGCTTCCACCCTAATCTTTAAAAAAAAAAAAAAAAAAGCAGTCCACAAGAAAGAGAAACATGTGGCACATCTCCCATTCAGCAGCACAGCTAACCGGAATGAATGAAGTGCAATTCAAACCTCTAAAATTATGACATTTTAGTAATGATTAATCTCATTTTAAGCAGTGGAAACACAAAGACAACTGGAGGATATGTAAACAGTGTTTGGTCAATAGGCACTCACCATCCAAACAGATACGGATTGGAGGAGTATCCCTTGTCCCTTGTTGTATTTCCTATATTTGCGTGCTTCCAATAGCAGAGCACGAATCTGAAAGCAAGGCGGATTCCACTGTAATACTGTGTGTGTGTGTGTGTGTATGTGTGTGTGTGTGTGTGTGTGTGTGTGTGTGTGTGCGTGTGTGTATGAGAAAGACAGACAGACAGAGAGCGAGTGAGAGAGAGAGAGAGAGAGAGAGAGAGAGAGTGTGTGTGTGTGTGTGTGTGTGTGTGTGTGTGTGTGTGCGCGTGGGAGAGAGAGACGGAGAGAGAGAGAGAGAGAGAAAGAGAGAACGGCTCCTCTGTTGTCATGGCAACAAGCCTGTAAGCCTGTAACACCCTGACGGTTATCTCTCATGTTTTGTCTGCAACTCAAGCTCAGCACTGGGCAGATATAATTAGACTCAGGACAGCCTTGTGCTGCTAATTACAATGGGAAACATTCATTTGAAAGTCTGAAAAACTATAAATATTAAATGCAAATTGTTCATCCTTCTCTCTGCCTTTCTGGGTTTTTAATATATGAGTGGATGTGTGTCTATGTGTGTGTGTTTCACTGTTATTGTGCGCTGTACATTGTTTTGTTCATGTTTTTCACATCTTATTGACTAATAGTTTAATCTGTATTAATGGTATGATTGCTAGTATTCACAGTGCAATTTTCTATATAATAACACATCATAATACAAAGCATTTTTTTAAGTGTACATTTTTACATGCCAGTAAACTGGATGTATCCGGCAAATGGAAAATGTATGTGATCTCAATGTTAGCGTTAATGTTGCAATTTTTACATTTTAGGCACCATATGTCATCATTTTGACACTGGGTATATCTTGTAAATCATAGTCTAACTTAATTCTGTGCAACATTTATTTAGAGATTAATTAGGATGTGATGCATTTCAATATAGCAGTAATACACCATTTGGCATTAACACACTCAGGTATTTTGGCTTTTCTACGATTGCCAGAAATAGCATGCTGTAGGGATTAAAAATGAAAAGAAACAAAAAAGACTTTGTTAAATAGCCTCATGTTAGTTATCATGGTTATCATGGTAACCAATTATTACCTCGGATATGATTCATCAGCGCGGTTGCAACCCACTGTCACCACCACATCCCACTGCTTGGCAAAATCTAAAGTATAATGTACAATATATTGTTGTTACCCAGAATTTGTTCCCATAAAATAGTGGATGAATCGAATGAAACGTTGCCCTCTGTTGGCTGGTAATGATGAGACACAATTTTGCATGTTTTGTTTTGCTAATAAAGGTTTAGGACGAAATTTGAAACAAGATGGCGACGTGCATGCCGCTGTCGACAAAGATGTCACCCTGGATTGCACCGGGCTTACGATGTCTTCTGAAACAGCAATACAGCTCCAGAAAGTTGTTAAAGACTTTGACAGAGCTTTCCAGACGAGGTGAGACTGTTTTTGGTTAATCGTTTTGAGATTATAATGTGAAAAATGTCTGACAAGCCGTCTAGTCGTTTGATGTCTACTAGTTAAAGTCCCGACTAGCTTAACTTAGCTAGCTCTGCCTTTGACTGAGCGTTAACGGCAACTGTTATCTTTATCTTTTAAAAATCTAACACACTGACAACGGGTACAGATGTCAATATTTGATTTGCTGGCTAAACTTACCTTGTCACCGTCACCGGCTGTCTTGTATCCTTAAAGCAAAGTGTGCTACCAACATTTAGGATGACCTACCGACAGTTTAGACTTTCATAGTAACGTTAGTCTGGCAAAATTAGCTTCTCTGCCCTTAAAAAAATGATAGCTCACACCGACAGGAATGAAAAATCTATCAAATTGCGCTAGTCCCACCTGAGACTTTTAATATATCTCTGCTGCCACCTACATTTGTGGTTAAAACATGGGTAGCGCATCCTGTGGGGATGGAAAATTAAAAACTGCTACTGGCAATCATGTTTTATTTAAGATATCTCTGCCACTACCTACATGCGGCTACAACATGGGTAGCGCGTCCTGTTGGGGAGGATCAAATGAGCCAACACCCACGTTGATATTTGTGGTTAAAACATGGGTACCAACGCCCGTCTGGCAGGAAGGAAAAATCTAAATGCCCTAATAGGTTTCGGTGTGCTACCACCTACACGAACATGGTTCAAACAGGGGTAGCGTCCTGTCTGGCACGCAATGTTTGTCAGAATGTGCTACCTCCTACTCAAATGTGGTTAAAACATTGGTACTACATCCCACTGACAAGGGAAAATCGATCAAAGTGAGCTACAGCCTACAGCCTACTGTGGTTACAACGCTTTACCTCAGAAAACGCCCTGCGCATGCGTACATCACCTTTGGTAGGTCCTTGAAAGGTTGCTCAAATTATCAGAGCACTTGTTTGAACATTGTACTTTACAGTTGTTACTTGTTAAACTTTGGACTTGATCCACAAGACTGACTGGCGTGCTCACATCAGTTAACTCTGGTTTGAGGGGTAAGCATGCATTCAAGCTGATGCTCATTATCTGTGCTGTGTATCTTCAAGGTTACACAGCAAATGCACAGCAGGCAATTGAAGACAATAATGCCAATGGCAGCTTCACTGGGCCACTGGATCATTACAACAGTCTTATTAGGGATGGTTCACTGCGTGAGGATGAACATCAGAAATCAGTGCTCCAGAAGCTGGATCAGCTGCACAAAACCATGAGAGGATACAGCAACATACCAACATCTTTCTTCTCGAAGGTAGTGAGGTCTTTGTGTGTACACTGGGGTTTTCATCCTATGACTAACAGATGTGAGAAATCATGAGAATATATTTAATGATTTTTCTTCCCCTTCTGTCTATCAGTTTCTCACAAAACCTAAGCCTCCCAAGGGCTACTACATCTTCGGTGATGTTGGTAAGTAATGTAAACTGCAAAGTGGTAACTTGTCAATTGAATTCCTTTAATAAATTTGTCTATTATATGTTGAAATGTTTGTCCTTCATTGTGTGCAGGTACAGGAAAAACAATGGTGATGGACATGTTTTATTCACATGTTGAGACGGAAAAGAAAAAGAGGGTTCATTTCCATGGCTTCATGTTAGATGTACATAAAAGTGAGTACAGAAACTGACACAGGTGCTCCAGATAGTGAAGGCTATCTGGGTGCAGTTGGGTTCACACTTTTCCCAACTAAACATCTTATTCTGACCACCTGTGTTTATGATAGCTGTTTACACTTGTTAATATTTGGCTGCTTTCATTATCAATGCTCCGCTGTCAAATGATGTTAATAACATTGTAATACTAACAGGTATGAAGATACATATTTGAAGAATGTTCACAGAATACTCCACCGTTTTGGGCAAAAAATCTTTCTTCTGACTTACCCAGACTGAGACAAGATGTTCGAAATCATTTTCACCTCTGCACGTCCTCTGGTTTGGTCCCTATGGTTAGCATTTTGAGTTAGTTTAGTGTAAAGACTTGTAGTCTACTGGAGTTATTAGCCTAGCTCTGTGAAAGTGAGAAAATAAGCCTTCCAGCAACTCCTAAGCTGACTTATTAACACTATACATTGTGTGTTACACAGTAATGAAATACACTTTTAAATCTTGGATTAAAAAAGTTGAAAGAAAAAAGTTGTTTTAGGAGAAGTTAGATGGTATGAACTATAACCAATGAACACATGTGATCAGTGGTTATAGTTCCTACCATCGATAGTTACCGCCATCTAACTTCTCCTAAAACGACCCTTGTTTTTGAAAAAGTAATTCCAAGACCATATATTTCAAATACACATGATACATTGTGTAAATAAGACCGCTTCGGAGTTACTGTAAGGTTTATTTTTTTCACTTTGACGGAGCTAGGCTAATGACTCCTGTAGGCTTCAAGTCTTTGTGCTAAGCTAACACAAAATGCTAACCACCAGAACTGAACCAGCGGACATACAGAGGTGAAAATGGTATTGAACATCTCGTCTCACTCTGGGTAAGTCAGAGTATTCCTTTAATGTACAATATAGACACAATATAGACAGAAACTTATAGTAGAGAAGTTGCAGCATGTGGTTTGGGGAAAGCTGCTATTCTGGCAAAATTCTTTTGCAGCAGCAGAATTATATGAACAAATGTGGGAATAGATTGCCATAAATAAGATATGGGTATATTAAGCTGTCGTACAATGTCAAAAGACATGGTGTGACATCAGTTTTGCTGGACTCCACAAATACCTAGACTACTAAGAAGAAAAACAAGCCTGCATACGCTGCTACACTCTGTAGTTAAATGTAGCAGTGTTTTATTCTGAGCAGCTCTCATAATGTTTCAATCAAAAGTAGAAATCACTGTTTTGTAGTAGGTGTTTTCTAATTAATTTTACCTTCAGCCAAACAGCTGGCAGTACTTTGTGTATGCGTCTTTGTTGTTGGTGCTTCCTCTTTACATCCCACAGGATATAGCACAGAACTAGAGGCAAGATTGATTATTGAATGATTTCTTTTTGTAAGGGATCCATCGGCTGAAGCAGAGCATGCCAAAGAGGAAAGCTGGGAAAATGGCCAAATCCTATGACCCCATTGCACCAGTTGCTGAGGAGATTAGTGAGGAGGCTTGTCTTTTGTGCTTTGATGAGTTTCAGGTAATTTGAATATTGACCTTTTATACGTAGACAATGCAGTAACTGTGATAGGATGATTTTGAGATAAGTTGACATTTACAGTAGTCTAACAATATTATACATTTTTATTGTCTGTGGCGTCAGTAGCAGCCAAACCACTAATCTTGGTACCATGCTCTACTCATTAGACTACATTACACTACTGCAAAAATATAGAGATGGCACAGTTAATTTATTTGTAATGCAATCTTCCAGGTCACTGATATCGCGGATGCTATGATCCTCAAGCAGCTTTTCGAGAACCTGTTCATGAATGGTGTTGTAGTGGTAGCCACGTCTAACCGTCCCCCTGAAGGTGAGCAGCAAGCAGCAAAACATTTCCTCATTACATTGTGTCTGCTCTAGTGCCTGCTCTAGGAATTAAAAATTAAGCTGAAAGGTTTTTGAGTCAATAATTATTCAACCTCTTTGCAGCAACACTGCAAATTGAATTCAGGGGCCTCAATGTTCTTTTGATTGTCTATGAGATGTTTTTACAGTTTAATTTGAATTTTCCTGTAGACATTTGATATGATTCACAGTGCAACATACAGCATGTATGTGTAAAGGTCCACAGATGACTGCATGTCAAGAGTTGACACTCTAAAATGAAGTTCACACAACTGTTTGTAGAATACAGAGACAGAATTGTGAGGGGGCCTACATTTACGGAATAGTATGAAACATTTTGTATGGTGTTGGGAATTGACGAGAGCACAGCAGTCTCCATCGTTACTAAGGAAATGTATAAAAGATGGAACTAACCACTCTTCCTTGAGCTGGTTGCTTGACCAAACTGTGTGGCTGGATAGGAGGAGTATTGGACAGGGAAGTGACAGGGACTAGTAAACTAATAAGCACAGAGGGAATATTAAATAAAACCAAAAACAGGCAAATTCAGGGAAGGGAAACTTCAAATTTTAAGTTCCAAAGATCTCAGATTAAGGCAACTATTTGTGTTCTATCAGCACAGTGATGCTAAGCATTAGCAGTGGAAAGGCATCAGAGCAAGAGCGTGAAACCCTAAATGCCCCCAAAACCCAAACTCGAATCCCATTGAAAATTAGTAGAATGACTTGAAGCTTGCTTTTGAACACCCTTGTCATCCAACTTGAGTGAGGCTGAGCAAAGCTGCAAAGATGAATGAGGCAAAACTTTAAAATCAAGATGTGACAAACTGATGAGAACACAAGAAGACTCAGTGCTGTAATTGTTGGCAGATATGCTTCTACTTCTGTATTCATTTATTCAATTTATTCATTGGAGGCATTTCTATGGGGTATTTTGTGTGGATTGTTGCCAAAAAAAAAGTAATCTGTTTCAAATTGTGATAGTAGCGCAACAAAATGATGAAAAATCAAGTAGGAGTTCATATTTTATGAAGGTACTTTTAAACTTTAAATAGAATAATCAAAGCAAATGGCAAAACGTCTTATGAGGTTCACTCTTTTCTTTCAGACTTGTATAAAAACGGGCTACAGAGAGTCAACTTTGTGCCTTTTATTGCCGTGTTGCAGGTAAGTAGAAGTAATTATCTGAGGAACTGGGGCTTTGACATGCCACAAGAATATTGGCTGCAGTTCGAAATCAGCGACAGCAGTTTGCCCTTTGTGACAGTCTCATTGAAACTTTCATTTTAAACTTTCTTTATATGTTAAAGGCATCTACTGGTAATCATATTCCCTTCCTATGCAGCAATATTGCCAAACTCTTCGTCTGGATTCTGGGATAGATTACCGCAAAAGGAACAGACCGTCCGCTGGAAAACTCTACTTTCTGTAAGAAGTGCATGTTGCAAACCAGTCAGTAACTGTGTACGATTAAGTTCATGTGTTTAGGATCATTTTGCTTCTTTGACCCCTTCAAGCCAGCTTTAGATCTGTGCTGTAAATGTTTGGTGTTTTTAATGTCGCCTTATTACATTTTAATGCAGCTCAAGTGAGGCTAATGCAGAAGCTACACTAGATAAGATGTTCGATGAGCTGGCATTTAAACAGAATGACAGTAAGTGAATTTGACATTTAATAATACTGTAACTGATATTATGTGATTTTTCTCGTCCTTTTTTAGAGCTATTGCCTCAAAATTGATATCTCTTATATTGTGATGTATATTTTCTGTAATGCCTTTCCCCCACAGTAACACGACCAAGAGTGCTGAATGTCCACAACAGGAAAGTCCGTCTGAACAAAGCATGTGGGACCATAGCAGACTGCACTTTTGAAGAGCTGTGTGATCGAGTAAGTGTCTGAGTCCTTTATTTTTCTGCATCATTGCAAATTGTGTGATGCTACAATAGAAGCGTAGGAGCCATTTGGTCTAAAGAGTACGACACCTGGGGCGCCCTGATGACTCTGCCCTGTCTTTCCTGTCTCTCTACTGTTACTGTCACTGTGCTGTCCAATAAAACAGAAATGCCCCCAAAAATAATCATATAAAAGAGCATGACACCTAATGTGGGATCTTTTGGTCCTCTTCTGGCTAGACATTTTCAAATGTATTGTTTTTTTACATTAATTGCTTTATTGGTGATATTTTTAAGTTTTGATTCATAAAAATCAAGTTTTGTTCACATGGACTCACTCAGTTTGTAGGTGAGCCACTGCACTCACACCAGTCAGCTCATTATCTTTGTATGAAATGTCTATTAATAAGAATGAAATCACACTCATCAGTGAGGATATTTTTAAGCGGCATTTATTTCAATCATGGACATTTTTTTTGTCACTCCAGCCTTCATCGGTGTCCTAGGTATTTGTTCACATTAATATCAGATCTTCAAGAACAGATTTGGAAGTCCCTAGGCTTGTATTATGAGCTTGTATTGATTAAGCTGACACAGTCCAGCCATAATGGCCTTAAGACCAGTGTAAAGTGATGGAGATGGCAAGTGGGGCAAAGTAATGTAGAGATCTATTTAAATGAATGCAGCCACAGGAATCTTGGAACAGGCATTTTCATTCCAAGTTTTCAAACCTCAAAAATCATATGGAAATGTAATTCAGTAATATAAGCCAGTATAGAGTTCTAACAAAGGACACAAGGGATTATAGATCAGAAATCTTGCTCTTAAAGGCTTGATAAGTACAAGTCATAATCTTGGAGACGACTAGTTGTGCCGACCTGAGATTATTATTTAATTTGATGTTTCAGCCTCTAGGGGCCAGTGACTACCTGGAGATATCCAGGCTGTTTGACACCGTCTTCATTCGACACATTCCTCTGCTGACGCTCAATAAGAAAACTCAAGCCAGGCGGCTCATAACGCTTGTCGACGCCCTCTATGACCATAAGGTACCTTTCAATTGTTCATTTTCCTGTGAGTCGAAGGCACACCGCCCTTCAGACAAACTTTATCCATAGTACGTCACCAAACTTTTGCAATGTTTAGGATTGTAATGGTTAATTTTATCTTGATTCAGGTGCGGGTGGTGATTCTTGCAGATCACCCGCTGGAGGACATTTTTGTACACGGAGGGGAGCAGGATCACGATGAGAGCCATGTTCTCATGGACGATCTGGGGCTGAAGAGGGTAAAATCCCTGGCTTTGTTTTCTCAGCTAAACCTGTTTTTCATGTGGGGTGGATATTTCCACTGGAAAATGTTGCTAATCAAACTGGCTAAAGTTGCTGGCTGTCAGTCAGCAAAGCTCACAACACAGAAATCGGTCTACCAGATGTATGGTTTGCATGACATACTAAAGTCATGAAATATGCTGTTGTGTATAGTAGATGAGGTCATGCTCTTTCAGACTACAAGGATTTTCTATTAAATTATTTTTAACAAATGCTATTTGTTGGATGTTTTCATTTAAAGCATCTCACAGTACAATCAGGATACATACTATAAAGATGGGACACTTCAGAGGGAATTAAACCCCGAATCCTGGCAGAAGTAGTGTCTTCCTTGAGTTATACAGAGCCACAATTAATGCATTGTTGTTCAACAGGACGCAGCCAGCGGCCTGTCCATCTTCAGCGGGGAAGAGGAAGTGTTTGCCTTCCAGAGGACCGTGTCCCGTCTTACTGAGATGCAGACAGAAGAGTACTGGCTGGAGGGAGACAGAAGTACAAAACCGCAGGTGTAACATTTGGAAAAGTCAACCGTGTTACACAGTTTGTGCTCCATAAGCCTCCTCTTTGCCAAGAACAGCGCAGACAGAACAGTACTCCTACTCATCTTAACCAGCACAAACCGAATGGGACTATTCAACAGGGTGTGTGTGCAAACCTTGTACAGAGACCCTGGATCAAATAACCGCACAATATTTATTCAATCATTAAGCCTTTTATTATTTTATTCTGCCATTGCACTTTACATAGTGTGTACAGATCATTTTAAGATGAACTTTTTGGGTGCTGTATTGCTTTTAACTCTGTGTTGTACTGATCTGTCTTTATTTACTTTTGTGTATTCCTGGGAAATAGCTGGTGGACGCTTAGAAAGGGAATCCCAAAGGACCTTTTATGAGGATTTAAGAGACATTTTAAATCTCTATTGAGATGTTATGTATGACCTATTTCAAGAGTTGAACCACAGTCATTAAAACTCTGTGGTTGTATATGATTCTAACACTGTAAAATCTAAATACAGTGGCAACAGAATGGTTTGGGATCTGAAACTGTGTACTTCTGATTATTTAAGCAAGTGGTATTGGAGAAATGTTTATCTTACAACATTTCACAGATGCACTGTACAATAACATTGCACCCCATTCATCAATATTTTAATTCGTCTGGCACATAAAAAGGCAGTGGAATCTCACTCAAAATATAAAACCCACATGCCAAGAAGACCCAGAGCTGTAAGTTGGAGATGAAGTGTTTTGGTATACATATCATCAACAGGGACCTTACATTTTTTCCTGTATATTGCCTGATAAATTAGGAGTTATGTAATTAGTTTCTTATGAGCACTACTGTTGCTGTATTTAAAAAAAGCATACACTTTAATACAAAACCTAGAAATACTACTCAGAGAAGTCATGGGAAAAAAAACGTATGAGGTGATCTCTTGCCCCAATAAAATTTTTAATAATACAAAAGTGAATATTATTCATCATAATGTGTGGTTATTTATGTGATTACAAAATCTAAAGCTTCTTGCTATTGTAGAGCATTACTGTTTTACGACAGAATAGTGTGAAGGAAGTCAAATAGTTATGCTCGAGCTACAGTAAGAATGTTGCAACTTTCAGCTTGCAACAATGTATCATCCCATTGTAACAACGATGTTAACCCCATATTATTTTTGACCATATTTTATACCGCAAACATTACTGAGGCTGGCCTACAGTCACCTCAAACAGTTCATGCTACAGTGACAAGACGCGTGAAAGGTGCACATGCAGAACTGGTGACTAGTTACGTCGCTGTCAGTCGGACATCTACATGCTGTCGCTTTAATTTCTGTGCAATCCAGAGGGCAGGTCTTCTCTCTCCACTTGGACACGGAGCGTTTGCGCCACCACGCACACAGCAATAGATTGAATGAACTGCTTTAGCAGACTGCTGGCCATAGGGGTTGCCATGCTGGACTATTCAAGATGCGGGAGATGTGCTGCAAGAATGCATCATTTTTAGCTCGGAGAGATTGGTTTTGAGCCCTCGCCAAAATTATTCGGTAGCTTTTTAGGAGCTCGGCCTATTGAAAGCAATCTCCGCCTTGATGGTATCAAGAGAGCAGCACACTGCACAGGCGACTGGCAGCTCGCTGCACGGACGATAAAGAACTTGGGAAAGGAAATGGTCAAGATGGCAGCTGTACACGGAATGATAAAGCTGATGTGGTGACATTAATGTATTATTTATTTTGGCATGCATGTCGCAGGGTCGCAATTCAGGAGGGGCGCTTGTGAAGGAACGCCGTTTGGATTCCTCCAAGACTCGCTGCTGACACTAAGTAACCACACATTTCGCGAAACAGCAATGCATTTTCGCAGGGGTGTGGACTGTGATCGAGAAATGGCAATATTTTGTTAATGCTGGCCATCCCGATCTGGTTCTGGTAGGCTACGGAACAACGCCTGGGAGAGGACGGACACGTGCTGGACTGGGCTACCAGGTGGACATTGGCATATCGTGCATAGTTAATTGTCACCGAAGCCAGCACACAACATTGATGGAATGCGACCTGAATGATTTTATAACCCTTTGTGCAACGACCGAGATATTGCGATTAACATGGCTGAGGCATCGCACAATGAACCTCCTTTAAATGTTGAAATAGATCCAGATTTCGAGCCCCAGAAAAGGCCACGGTCCTGCACTTGGCCCTTGCCTCGTCCGGAGTCTGGTGCGGGCAAGCCCGGAACAAATGACACTGACGTAATCCCAGAAGAAGAGGATGATGAGAATGACACCGAGAGCGGCATTGCCCAGAAAACCAGTGTTAAACCCCGGGAGCTGAACAGCACCTCGCAGCCTGTGGAGGTCCAGAGTGGCCCCTCCAAGGAGGAAGGCACGGATGGGTCCCCTTCATCAACACAGACCCCGGCCGCGGCTCTCAGTGGCTCTGCATCCCAGCAGTTGAGGAAGTCCTCTGCCCGCAGGAATGCCTGGGGCAACTACTCCTATGCAGACCTCATTACCCAAGCCATTGAGAGCTCCCCAGAGAAAAGGTTGACATTGTCCCAGATCTATGACTGGATGGTGAGGTCTGTGCCATATTTCAAGGACAAAGGCGACAGCAATAGCTCTGCTGGCTGGAAGGTGAGTGGTGACAGGCTTGCTCTGTAATAACAAAGACCATACTGTGGTGTAAAGCCATGCAATGCACCAAGCTCTTATGTGAGCAGCAGGAGCAAGATGCAACACCAGGTTGCTGTGTTATTTACAGTGGCATGTAAGGACACGGCCACCATTTTTAGGAGGCTGTGTTTGATGTAAGGTTGCTTTTTACTCATATTTGGGTGTCTGTGGTCTGAAGATAGTTGTCAGGCTTTTGGGAAATGTGTGGCTGCCTGATAGGCACAGGGTGAGTCTGCTTTGCTGTCAAATGACATCTAATGCAGCCCAGGCCACACCAGTGTCAAAATACAAGGGTGCAAGGCAAGTAGTCTGTACAGTGTGTTGCAAATACCTTGTATAGACCTAAAACTTTAAGCACAAATCCAATTCTGGACCTCAGTTAAAGGCTAAGTTCCAAGGTTATTATAACACATGCCAGTGAGACTCAAAACATGGTAGCAATGCAAAGTTGATGCAATTTTCAGCTGAACTATACACACTGTCGTACAAGGGCTTCTTACAAGCTACAGTAGGGTCCTGCCTCTGTTTGATTTTAAGGATTAGTTTGGCCTGGAAAACCAATTCATCTGTCATGGAATCAAGTCTGATGAAAGCTCTGAGCTTTGCAGGATTTAAATGGGGAAAAAACTCTGGAAATAGGTTTGTAATCCTGCACAAATGTAGATGTGAGATGCAGGCCCTTTCTGGGGGGTTCTTCATCAAGAAATAACAGTGATAACTGATGATAACAGTATTTTCTTTAACCATGCTGTTGTGATGATGGGCTCTGTGTATAAAAAATGGGCAAGCTGTAGTAGAAAGAAATTGATGCCAGTAAACTGAATAATCTTCAGCTGTTTAGTTATGTTGGTTTACCATCCCTCAGTATCTCAGTCTATTCAGGTTTGGATGCTCCTTTGCCACCACAAACATTCAGTGGTTGCAAACAAATATCTGGCTCTTGCAGGAAAGGGTTAATGTTGTTTCAGAAGTGCTGACATCAGCATTTCCTAGGAGATGCTTTTTAGCTCTGTGTGACATTCAGCAATTAGCTTAAGGTTGGTCATCTGCAGTAGGGTTTAAGAGACAGTATACATCATTTCTTTATCATGTCCAGCCTGAGTCTGAAGTACAGTAAATCCAGAGCCCCTCAGCCCACCCATTTTCCTACCAGAATACCTTGATAATGCATAATTTACAATTTGATTTCACTGTTCATAATGCATTTTGTATGTGGCTATAAATGCATGTTACGTTTTCCATACTGAAATCTGCCTTGAATTCAAGTTAAATATTCAGCCCCTATAGGCTACTGTATAATGTGCTGCTGTATACACAAGCTCTTACTAGAATACTAGTAGTACATCATAGGCCAGCCAGAGGCACAAGCTGTTGTGTGGCACACCAACTTTAATGTGGCCTGGGCACAAGAATCAATCAGCTGACTATAAATTATGTAGGTCAATGTGTAGCAATGTGAGAGAAGCTCACTGTTTCACTTTGGATCTGGCTGTGGCTAAACTGGCATTGCTCCAGTTCCTGCTCAGAATGAGGCTTTGCTCAAAGGGTGCTGCAGCACTGCTGTGACTGTGTGGTGGGGGAGGGGAAGGCAGGAGTTTGCTCTTTGTGATTTATCTTTAAATGCTATACGGCTCACGCTTTGTGTCCCTGCACAGCGTACAGAAAATGGACATTTCTCAGTAGCTGGGCAAACACAATATGGCTAGTCCTTTTATTTCAGCAGGCCTAGAAGTTGAAGCTGCTAGACAGCATATTTTCCTTTTACCACCCAGAAAATTACAGGAATGCTGTGTAGGTTATCAGGTTGTTTATACATTTGGTTCTGGCTTACTGTATGTTTTGTCAAACCATGGTGCAGCATTCACAGCCTTAATGATATTACTGTATATTATATGATATTACAATGAGATAGTGAACATTATGGTGCAGTATTTATCTTGCTTTACTGATGGTTTTTTTTATCAGTTTTGAAAGCTAAAGAATTCAGCAGATGTGTTAGCACATTAGCCTGTACATTGTAACATTGAATTTATACAGGAAAACACAATTCAGCCGTACCTGACAAATCCAATACTGGATATCATGCTTATTGACAGTATAAGATACTTCTTGGAGAAAATGTTTTCAACAGATATGCTCGATTTGTTTACTTAAAATTTGGCTGTACTTAAAATCTTTTCTGAAAACAAACTATTCTCATTTTTTCAATGCATATAGTTAGCCTGACAACAAAAAAGATCTTTGGTGTTCCTACAAACAAAACAAAAGACAAAATCCAACTGAAGGGATTTGAAGTTCTTATTTTTATTATTAGCTTGTCCATAAGGAGCCTAATGCACCCAGGGGTCTTTTATTGTTAGATGCACCTGAGCAAACATTTAAACAGCTGAAAGCTAAAATGAAATTGGGCTGCGCAGTTATTCATGAAACATTTGTAATTGCAGAAAGGCCAAGGGCTCAATCCATTTTACACAAGGTGGCATAATTTGATTAGTAGGAAATGTGGTTAATCTTAAAAACACTGCATGATGTGGCTCTTGGTACAAAAAGCTTCTCATACCGATTCTAAATGTCAAAGCCAAAATACGGGGAGATGGGTTAAGTGGTGAAACCAAACATTTTCTGAAGGACCAGGATCATTAGATAGCCAATAAATTTCCTTGATTTGGCCTAAGACAGTATCTCACTGAAGTCGGTCAAAACTGGGGCCTGAAGATTTATTTTCATTATTTGTAACAGTCTGCCTCACGTTTGCTTGCCTGGCATTTTGAGGAAGTCCATTGGATGTTCCTAAATTGGCCATGTAGCCTATGTTTTTAGGCATTTTTGTTTATATAGATTATTTTCATTGAAATTAAAAAAGAAAAACCTCTAAAGCAGTTTTTTCTATGTTTTTTTTTTTTAAATCAACCCAAAAAAATAACTGATAGAAGTATACGTGATACCCTAAGCTGCAGACCCGTGACTGATAGTGTTGTGGCAGGAATGGACATAGTTTTGTGCAAGCCAGCAGTACACATGGTAGTAAACATCAGTTAAAGATTGGGCCAAGTGAGAAATCTAGCCTAAAATGACCCTTGGTTTACTCTGAGTGGTTCACAGATCCCATCAATCTTGCCAGCTAACTTGAT
>OMKZ01056420.1:0-29448 GCA_900302535.1 Neoniphon sammara | reverse complement strand
GGAGCCACAAAAAAAAAAGAGAAGAGCCAGGAGGCGACTGAGCATTAGAGTCTAAGAGTCAGCCACAGGTGTTATTGTAAGTGATGAAAGTGCTTGCTAGTTGACCTAATCCCATAATTGGCTTGGAGCAAGGGCTTTGCAGGAAGTTTGATGTCAGCAGGCCACTCCATTGACCCGTTCCATACACGAGAAGACTGTGGCCAGTGTTTGGTGTGTGATCTTCCACTCATCACAAAGCTGGAGAGCAGCTTCCTTCAAAGCTGCATTCATACATTATATGGTGAATTGACTCAGGCTGTTTACTGCCCTGTCTAACTGGAGTTGGTGTGTATTTGTTTGTTTATTGTTTGACTAGTACTAGTTGTGCTGAAATGACAGATGAATGTAAAATTGGCAGAAAGTTAATTTTGGTAGTTGGTTAATCATTTTAGTGTTTAGTGGGCTACAGTTTCAAAAACACTAAGATTTGCTTGATTCTCTTGATTCTTCTTTTCACATCTCAAGAAAATTAATATTTTGGTGTTTTTTGGGTCTGGTCAAACTGTAAGCAATTTTATGACTTCACCTTGGGTTCTGGTAACTTGTGAAGTGCCATTTGTTATTATTTTTGATATTTTATTGAATAAAAGATGATTTAATTAATCCAAAAAAAGAAAGAAAAAGATATGTCATTAATGAAAATAATTGTTAGCTGCTGCCCAGTAATGTAGTCTTCTGAGAGATGTGTCATGGATATGAATAGGACCTTAGTTCCCTGAACCTTCCTATGATGTTGGCCTTTTCACTGCGGAGATCACTGCAGTTTCTCCTCTGTTACTGCAGTGTCATTTTTTGGGCTGAGCATGCAGGCTCCAGCTGTTTAATTTTGTACATGGTTGGGAATATCTCCAGGGAAATCCTGTAGACCTTTCACAGCAGCCAGAAATAGGTCATAGTTTGAGGTGCAAGAAAGTCTGTGTTTGAAGACATTTGGCTCATCTGCAGCGTTAGTATCGTTCACAATACTTGGTACTAATAGTTTGTTTACTACCAAAAAATAATGCATCTGCCATGGTAGTATCAAAGAGGCCTGTAGTTTGGATGTTCATGGTTTTATAATCTTCAGTTGTACCCATAGCGGAACATTTGCAGCATTTCTTGCCTTTATACAAACTTTATAGACCTACAAGCAAACTATACTGCCCTGTCCGATCTTACAAGAACAGTAGCTGCACAGTAAAGCCAGCGACCTATTTAAAATTTGTAAAGGTCTTATAGGTATGTATAATTCATTCAAGTGCTTTAAGAAACAATGCTAGCAACACAAAAGCATTTTTAATAAACCCTGAATATGTGCTTTCCCTAATCTGTCTTTATTGCACTTTTATTGCAGAATTCTATCCGACACAATTTGTCCCTCCATAGTCGTTTTGTCAAGGTCCAGAATGAAGGAACAGGCAAAAGTTCTTGGTGGATGGTCAACCCAGAGGGCGGCAAAGGAGGCAAAGCTCCACGGCGACGGGCTGTATCCATGGATAACAGCAAATACATCAAGGGTGCCAGAGGACGTGCCACCAAGAAGAAAGCCTCTCTGCAGGCTGCCCAAGACGGTAGTTCAGAGAGCTCTTCAAGCCTGTCCAAATGGACGGGAAGCCCCACTTCCCGCAGTAGTGACGAGTTGGATGCGTGGACAGACTTCCGCTCCCGGACCAATTCCAACGCCAGCACACTGAGCGGCCGTCTCTCCCCCATCTTGGCTAACCTGGAGCTGGATGAGGTGCCTGATGATGACTCGCCCCTCTCCCCGATGCTTTACTCCAGCCCCAGCAGCATGTCCCCCTCCACTGGGCCCACAGGGCTCTCTGACCTGGCAGGTACCATGAACCTCAACGATGGGCTCTCTGACAACCTGATGGACGATCTCTTGGACAATATCAGCCTGACGGCATCCCAGCAGCCTCCTCCTGGAGAGGAAGACAGCGGAGCCAATGGGCAGGGGAGCTCAGTGTTTACCTTCAGCTGCTCAGGAAGCAGTCTGGGTAGCCACTCTGGCAGCTATGGGCCTAACTCTCTTTTTAGCCCACCGTCCATGACAAGCCTGCGGCAATCACCCATGCAGACCATCCAGGAGAACAAGCAGACCACCTTCTCTTGTGTCTCTCACTTCGGTGATCACCAGACCTTGCAGGATCTGCTCAGCCTGGAGTCCCACAGCCACAGCAATGTCATGCTCACCCAGTCTGACCCACTGATGTCACAGGCCAGCACCGCCATCGCCCTGCAGAACTCCCGCCGCAATGCCATGCTGCTCCGCAAAGACCCCATGATGGTGAACCAAGCTACTGCAGGTCAGACCCAAAGCTCTTCAGTGCCTGGTTGGCAAGCTGGCTTGTCAACTTCTGTCAGTGGAGGTCTGGGGTTGAGTGGCGAGGCTGGCCATACTGATGCTAAGCAGCAGCACCTGAAGTCTCCCAGCAAGAATCCCTCTATGCAGCTAGGCTCGGGTATGTCTGCTCAGGACCGCTTTCCTGCCGATCTGGACCTAGACGTGTTCAATGGTAGCCTTGAGTGTGAAATGGACTCCATCATCCGCAATGAACTGATGGAGGCAGATTGTCTGGACTTAAGCTTTGATTCTCATGTCACCTCTGCCCAGAATGCTAACAGGAATTCAGGAAGCTTCTCCAGCTCTAAACAAACCTCACCACAAAATTGGGTCCCAAGCTGAGAAGTTCCATTGGAACTCAGCATGATTTAAAAAAAAAGAAGTGGGGAAAATGTATATTGGGGTTCATTGTCCTGCATTGTGCAACTAGAGGGAAGAAAGAATATGTGAAAGTGTATCCATGTAGTGTGTTTTTTTCTGTTATTTTTAATGTCAGGCATTACGTTTGGTACTGTATTTTAAGTGTCTAAGACACATAATGGTGTTTTCACAGTGGAGAAAAGATTTCTTTGAAAAGATCAATGTCTGGGAAGTGTGAACAATAATATTGACTGGAGTGGAATTGAAGGAGATTTTGTTAAAACAATATGAAAAACATCAACTCTTGTTAGTCTCAGGGAATTACTCATATCACAACGTGATACATGGAACTGATGATGAATTATGTTTCACCCTGCTTTTTCTCCAATTTCACACCCTTTCATACCTAAACCAACACAACATTTTTGCCAAACCAGCTGTCAGCCCATTGTGGGTGACAGCCTGTTTACACAACAAGCTGCAGAGAATGTTACACTATGTTCCAGTGGAGGATACTTGATAAGCTTTTTTAAGTTTCTTTGAAAGACGTAGCCTAAGTGGACTAAATGATTAAAAAAACAAGTGTTATTGAAAAGCTTTTTTCCCCCATTGATGCACCAAGTCATGCACCAAATATCAATCTGTAGAGTTAAAATGTTATCAAGATGTGAAATGATCTACATTGTGTGGTTTTGTATGTAATGTTTTATTTTTATTTTATGAATTTTACCCTGTGATTTTAGTGACATTACTGTGAATTCTGTTCCTTCGAAGAGGTGCATTACTGAGGCTCTCGATAATATGATGTTTCTGCTGCAGCTCCCTCTCCTTGACCTTGCCCTCTCTTCCACTTACTGCAATATTGGAAGTACTGCTCAGTATACAGAGTTTAGGACAGAATTAAGGACAGTGTTTAGCAAGCCACACGATTTTGCTATAGTTGACACCATTTACATTAGTAAACACTTAAAATAAGTAAACACAACCATTTGGTTCTGGAAGAAAATAACCACATTTGAAGATTCCATAGCACTCAAATACAATATTTTGGTGTTAATTTGAAGGAGTACTTGGTGCTATAAATAAGAAGATAGCAGGGAGTGGCTGCCAATGGTGCTGCATTTGTAGCCTCCCTTTATCAGCACTATAGCAGGTGCTTGGTAAATAGAGTTTTCAGCCCTGTGACAGGAGGTTATATAATATCTTAGCAATTTGCCATTTTAGGTGGGAAAGAACAACCACAGTATTTTAAATATTGCCAAATATTTCTGCATTTAAATAAGTGGAAATAAGAGGATACTAAGCGTATAAATATTAAGAACCAGTGCTAAGGGCATAAAAAGAAAATCTACATCAGCACAGTTTTTGTAGGAACAGCAGGATGAATTTTTAGTTTACATTTTTGCCAGTTGGAAATGGCCAACGGGCCTTTCAGTGAATTGATGTGCTCATTGAATTGACCATCCATGTTTCAGGGAACATATCTATTGAATTTTACTGTTTGTTTTTTTTTTTCTACATTGAGATAAAAGCATTTCCATTATGCATAGTGTGGTAGGACTAGGCACTACATTTTGACCACCTGGAACTGTTAAATATCCCATTTAGCACCATATGCATCATTAGGGTTGTTAAGAAAATCCAAATGTTGTGCTCTATTGTTGGTGTGACAAAAGTATTGAATTGATTAATCCCATTGGCTTAGTTTTTGATTTTGCAGTGATAGCCTGCATCATTATGCTTCCAGATATAGTTTTTGTAGCTTCACATGGTGAATTTTAATCTGAAATGCAACACACTGAGTTCAATCTTTAATTCGTTTTTTCAGGGTCACATTCTCTGACCAACAGTACTTTTGATTAACACCCACTGCCAATGTCCATACTACTTTTCTTCCTATTGCTCCTACAAAAAAGATGACATCAAATTGACATTGCCAGGTGTATTTCCAATTCTTACCTTGGTTGTATCAAAGATGGTGCATGTAAATAAAGCTTTAAGAAGCACTGAGTTTCTTGATTTTTTTGATACACCTATTTTATTTTTATCCCTACTGGAGCTGCACAGCTGCAGACTTCACTCTGCAAGCCCTGTGGAGGTGATTTGCTATTGGCTGTCCACATCATGAACTAAGAACCAATCATATACTGTATCCAAGAAGACTGGACCTGGTCTGACTTTGAAGTCAAGGTTTATCAATATGGCATGGAATATTGCTGAGAGAAATGCTGCTCAAGAATTGTGACACCATCCATATTTCTACATTTTTATCACTAATAACTGTCACAATGTACAGTACAGAATCTAAAACTCCAAAGAGCATTTACATGATGTATTATCCCAACAGGGCTTCGATGAGACGTCAGAGCCCTCTACAGATCAAGTGTAGTCACTGTCTTGCTGCTGCAGCCCAGTGTCTAGATTAAGCCCAGGAAATGGGAGAGGAAGCCCGATTGCATGGAGGCTCGTCTCCATGGATACACCACAACAAGCCAGCATGGCAGCAGAGATTTGGCAGCAGTGTTTGGATTAGAAAAAAAAAAAAAGCTGTATTTTTGATTGTTTGAAATGTCTGAGTCATAACTTAGAATGTTTGGATTTCGGTTTCCCAGTTTCCAAACATCTTAATATTAAATGAAGCGTTATCCTGCCATGTCTAATGTGTACAAAGTTTCCTCCACTGTTAAAGTGGAGCAGATGGAGGCAGAGTTGTCGGATCAACTCTCAGCACTCCGGGCAGAAATCGAAGAGAACGGATTTCCCCTGGGAGTAACGCCCTCCAAATTTTACAGGTGTGGAAACTTGCATGACAGTTATGGCTGTGATTATACAAGCTTTGGGATAATTTGCTGTTATTATTAGCTTTTATTTCAGTCTGCCTCAAGTGTCACACAGATTTGGGTAGTCTTAGGATAAATGCAAAGAAATAAAATTAAAATGACTTGAGTATTTAACTTCTAAACACATACACACACACAAACATCTTGAGTAATTTACGCATATTTTGTCCTGAAATCTTGCTTTTCTTTAAAATAAGTGAAAAAAATGTGTCCCTGGGATGAGATAATCCCAAATGTTTCCAATACTAATCAACTAGTTTCTAGAATCAAGTGTAAGTATCTGCCTTATTTTGACGTGTTTCAAAATATTTATGCTTGTTCCCAGAAAAATTCCAGAAAAAGACAGAATTTGTCTGATCTGATAAATCCCATGTCTGTGTGGTGCTTTTACTTTGCAAAACAGTTCATAAAAAGTATTTATAAATGATATTTAACTCAGGTCTCACAAATTTCATGTGTTTATACTGATCTCTCTCTCTCACTTACTCATTCTGAGCTTTATTTCAGTTCTGTTCCACTTCCAAAGGATGCTTCCTTCTTCCGTGCTGAACGAGAGGAGACTCTTAGGAGGGGACTTCAGGTGAGAAGGAAAACCTTCAGTTATTCTCATCAAGGTCGCAACACTGATATAAAATGTCCTGGGGGGTATGGAAAATTAATTTGTTCATTTCTAGGTCATGAAAACCTTTGCAGTTCCGTGAAAACTCTGGATGATGTATTATGTAATGACTGACCCACTGTCACTTCACATATAACCACAGTTTTTAGGCAAATGTAGGAATTGGCTTTTCAGCAAACTACCTGTGCTGAGTTTCTTCCTGCTCTGGGTTGTAGGTGGCAGAAGCCTTGCCGGTTTTGTCTCAGGCCAGCGTTATGCAGAGGGAGCTGGAGAGCTGCCTGAGTGTGGAGTACACTGCTGACAGTCTGCCTCCCCTGCTGCACCAGGTGATGACAGGATAAAAAACACTGAAGTCCTTTACACAAGTAGAAGTTGCAATACCATAATGGAAGAAAACTTCAGCAAAAGTCCTGTATTCAAAATGCCATGTGGGTAAAAGTATACAAGTCTTAGAAGAAAAATGTAAACAAGAATCAAAAGTAAAAGTTCTCATGAAGACTGGTTCTGTTCAGTGTTAGATTATTGACACATTAATCTGTAAGAAGTATTTTAATGTTGCAGCTCTGACTGCTTCATATACTGTTGGCTGGTTTATATTCCAACAATGCGTCACATTTGATCTGTTGCATGTAAAAGCTTATTCTGCAAAGTGGCTAGTAACTACAGCTATCAGATGAATGTAGTGCTATAAAAAATAGAAGATTTTCCTCTGAATTGTAGTTGAGTAAAAGTATAAAGTCTGACAAAATGGGGGTAAATCCTCAAGTAAAGTGTCAGTAGTACTTATTTAATTTCCATCTCTGGCATAGACACTCACATCTAACACAAATTCTGAAAGTAGACAAATATATATATAAAAAAACAGTAGTTGACTAAAATGCGATTTAAAACACTTAATGGGTTGCATTTTCTTTTTTCTCTAGTTCTATACAGATAGGGCGTATCACCTGGCTCAGATCAGATACCTGCTCATGCTGAGATGGAAGAGATTCTGCCGTCATACCAGCGTCATTGAGAAGCTTTATCCTGACTACAAGGTGACGACATGAAAATGAAAAGAGGACCTAGGTCAAAGATTTCCAGCACTTCAAAAGTTTCTTCTGGGGGTTAATCCTTGTGGTTCCTGTATGTGTGATTGTATCGGTTTGTCCCGGCTCGTGCTCTGCTGTTGAATTCGTCACTGCTCTGGTGACATAGAGGGAAGAGGGCCAAAATATAAGGGCAGTAAACAATAGTCCCAGAATAATCTTGTTCAATACAGATTATTTAGAAATTGGAAAAAAAAAGATTTCTCAAATAGCTGCTTATGTGTTATTTGATTGAATCAAAATAGATCAAATAGAATATTTTACACTGGAACACAATGAATGTCATTTTTTAAAAGCATATTTACTCTACACAGTCAAAATACAAAGAAGCCACACAGGCATGGCATGAAATAGTATGCAAACAAGATGCACATAGGTGGTTTTATAAAAATTAAATGAAGACCTAATTTGTTTCTAATTGAAATAGACTTGAAATTGAAATAGACTATTGTCTTCTATTATCTGGAAAAAAATCAGTGGATTCAAAATACTGCTGGGTTTCCTTGGTAAACAAAGAAAATGGAGGCTTTCTCTTGTCTCATTCCTCTAATGAATTTGAAATTTAGTGGAGATAAAAATTAAGATTAATTATGAAATATTGTTTTTCATATCTACTGCTGTAGGCAAGGAAGCCAAACAAAGAATTTTCAAACAAAAGAGAGAAATATCCACAAATGTTGTCAGTTACTAATCTGGGTATCTCTCTCAGCATGTATTACCAAAATAGCTACCAAAAAATCAAAATAGCCTATAGCAAGCTTAAGATTTTGTAAGTAATTGTCTATCAAACTGGTGTCCAGTGGGTCTCACTTTGGGAAGCCCTACTCCTATATCTTTTCTGTATTTTGCTATCTTACAAAAAAAATAAGTTGAGAAAAGTACCACACAAACAAACAAACCGATCACATTCAAAAATAAAGAAGGAATGATCTCTTTGTCATAATAAGGAAGAAGCATAGTGTTCACGATTTTTTTAAAAGGTCTACATCTGTTGTTCCCTCAGGACCAGGTGTTGTATTTGATGCGCGAGTACGAGGATGCAGTTCAGAGAGCTCGCAGACTGGCAGTGACCAGAGAGAAGATCCTGACCGGCCGAGGAAACCCTGCGAATGTGGTCACTCAGGACGATGTGGTCATTTACCTCAGATGGCTGATCTGCCACCTGCACTCTGTTAAAACCATTCATAACTTCCTGAGAGTAAGGACACCAGGATACTGATGTTAAAGGATTCATGTTTTCTGTTTGTGAACTGTTTTAATGTTTGGTGTCTTCATTAATATTGTTATTAGTTTCTCTTATCCAAGTCATTTGTGTTTTGTTTGCAATCTTGTTTTTTTGCTTTATCATTTATATATATTCAGATAAATAAACTAAGCTGAAGTAGACTTACTCATCCAACAGGTTCTGCACTATATACCAGCTTGTGAAAGGAAGGACAAGGAATCACAGGCGACCTGCACAAAGGACCACAAGGAGACTTTACATAAGGCTCAACATGGTGATGGTGAGAGCCAAATCACACCTATAATCAGAGACATTGACACTAAATAGGAGGATAGTTCACTGCAGTCAGCAGCACCAAATAGTAGAGGTACCTGAAAAGATATAGCTATCCAGTTAAACTTGTTATGTTAAAAGTAAATAAACTAAATACTTAAAGGAAAATTCTGGTATTTTTAAACTTGGGCCCTCTTTCCCATCTATTTGGGTCTAAATGATTAATAGGAATGAAAAGTTTTGGAATTGGTCTCATATTGAGCAACAACGCTGTAACTGGCAACCGCATAACATGGCTTTTAGTGGCATAACATGGCCACTAAAAGTGTTTGTTGTGTCACTGACAGGCTCAGATTTTTACTATGAGAGTCTGACAACAAAACTTTTTGTTCCTATTAATCATTTAGACCCAAATGGATGGGAAAATATGGCCCACGTTTAAAAATACCAGAATTATCCTTTAAGTACTAAATGCTAAAGTAAATAGACTAAAACCTGAAAAAAACAAACAAACAACAACAACAAAAAAAACAAAACAGGAAATATATGTGACACTGAGACATGAGTAGTAGATAATGCAAAGCTCTGAGTGGAGCTGTCATTCAGCCGTTCATTGCTGATCATCCATCCATCTACAGGAGTCACAGGACTGTCAGACACTGTTCCCATGCACACTGTTGAACTGGAGGAGTTTCTGCCTGAACTGCAGTCCTTGATCTCCTTTTTCCACCTGCCATATGACGCTCGAAACATCAGGACCACTGCAGATGAGATGGAGCTCTTCAGCATCGTAATATTGTTATTTCCTCTACTACACCGCTGATATATGACTATATAAATGTCCTCAATGGTCGGGCCTGGGTTACTAGAACTATTTTCAGTGAAAACATTTACAGTCAGTAATCAGCACTATTTGAATGTGAATATTTACCAGCACTATTGAATGTTTGAACAGGTGTCAAGGGAGTTCAGAACAACCTTCAGAAAGCAGGAGCTGATGAAAACGTTTCCCCAGTACGATGGTACAGAGGTCAAAGAAAACCAGTGGGGGAGGAAGAGTGCGAGCACGGCCCTGAAGAAGGAAGCAAACTGGATTCCCTTCATTCAGGTCTGGATAAATAAATTGGAAAACCACGGTCATGGTATTTCCAGTGCACTTTATAGTTAATTTAAACCTGCTCAGCTGTCCATTGGGTTGGGTTTGTTATCAGGAGACGATACAGTGAGGGACAGAAAGTTTACACAATCAAGGGAAAGCAGCCGAAAAGCAATTTAATATGCTTTTCTTTCCTGATGCAGTAAATTCCAACCATCTGGTACTCTATGTAAATTAAAACTAAGAATTAAGCAGAACTAAGAATTATTTGCAACTGCTATTTTAGAATACTCCAACTTGTTTTTACTTCATATTTCTCTTTTCTCAGGCTTTAAGTTGTAAAGGCTTTCCAAATTGTATGCGTTCAAGAAAAGTTAGTATGCGTGCAAAGTAAGTTTGAATGTGTTTAAGAAAGGTTATGGATATCAGTTCAGAGGATTTGGACTGTTTTTGATTCTGTCCTGTCCTGCAGGTGAAGCCCAAGCAGGATCCTTGGCAGCAGAAGCTCATCACAAAGCTCAAGGAAAAGAAATTTGTTGACGAGTTACTGAGGATGCACTGCAAGTTTCTTCAGGTAACTTCAGGTACTTTCAGCTTCAAATCAATGGCATGTCTCCTTTTAAAAGTGGACATATCTAAAGACAAGTATTGATGGGGTTGCAACTTCAATATTATTATTATGGAATATTGCAATAAATATTTACAGTGTCCATAGTATTTTCAAATGTTTTTAAAATTATTTGTAGTCTTTCTTTTAATTGGTGTGATGTGCCAGATTGGTGAATTGGTAAGGTTAACTAAACAGAATAACACAATGTCAACCAGAATTTTATACAATTTTAAATTCAATTTTGTATATTTTTCTGTGATTGATAACTTATCTGATTACATTTGAATTATCCTGCTGCAATGCTATACTGCTGCATGTGACCAAGGCCTGCCATCGACACAAAAATATAACAAACATTTTACATATCAAGTTTTGAGTTTTCTTCATACTTTGATTTATATCTGATCAGGTCCCTGATCTGCTCCATGTGCGCGATGCTCTCAGAGAGCACGCTGTTTATGTTCTCGACTTACGAACCATCAGACCCTCATCAGCCTCACACACCAACAGGACCAAACAACCAAGGACCTCTGAGATCTGGATGAACATTTACAATGCTGCCAGTCTTGCTCAGGCATGTATTATGGAGTTTTCTGCTCAGTTTTCTCAGAGCTGGAGTTGGAGGTCATATTAAAGGTGACAATTTTCTTGTTAGGATCCACAGGCTCACTCGTCTAGATTTGGTGTCAGGGGAGGCCAGGATAAAAGGATTTTGAACGGATTTCTGAAAACCTCAAACACAAAAAATGAAAGGTGTGTATTATTTCCACAGACAAAATTGCTTTGCAACAATATAGTGTGGTAATATTCCATTTGCAAGACAGTAAATTCTGCTGTCAGTAGCAAAGTATTGGGACAGTAAGTTCAAGTTAGACTTTTTGCAAGTATGTAATATGAATTTTAGATCAAAAGATGAATGAGCAAGTGAACAGCATCAGTTTTTAATGATCTCTGTTGCCTCTGCTGATCCCCTCATTAAACCATGTAAAAGCTGACATCGACCATTTTGACTGCCACTGGTTGCATGGTACACCAAAGCATCTTTTATGGACATTTCAGCTTAGTGCGCCTCTGCTCTGTCTGGTAAACACAGCTACTCGTACATGGACAGCATGCAGCTGCTGGGTCTGGATGACAGTCTGGAGGATGGCAGCTCAGATCCCATCGTAAGCAGAGGTGGATACCTGTCTCTCATTTACCTGCGTCATCTCAAACTCAGAGAGCTCCAGGTGAGAAAACTGTTTCACATTCTGTTTTGGCTATCTGGGAATTCTTAGACATGTATTAGATGATGCTGGATTAAAAAGTTTCCATATAGGTGATGATGTTTCAGTGAGGATTTATTTACACCTACATGTGCTGAGCTGTTTAAAATAGGAAAGCTAATTTGTCTGATATGGCCTGAGTCTTGAGATTGCTAAGAGCCTGGCCAGGAATCATAGATGAGTGCCCTTTTGTCTAGATCCTTAAAGGAATAGTGCACCCAAATACAAAAACAGATATTTTCCCATTTACACCTAGTGCAATCTATCCATCCAGATAGTTTCCCTGTCTCTGGGTGTTATGTTGAGTTTTGAATACCTGCTGACAAATGCATTCACACTGTAAATTTGTCAAATATGTACATATTTAGTCACATTTCACATAAGGCGTGATTGACTACATTATTTACAACACACACAGATTTGCCAAATCCCACAGAAACTATCTGGATGGATAGATTGCACTAGTGGGAAAATATGTTTTTTTTAAAATTATTTTGGGTAAGCTGTTCCTTTAACACTTATCTGCCTGTTCTAATTTTCCCTGTCCATAGCGTATTTCTCTTGGGATACTAAACTACCTGCGCTCGGTGGAGAGGACCTTGACCTTTGACCTGGCTGGTCTGTGCTCAGAGGGAGGAGAGCTGCGCTGCACCGCAGAGGAAACAGGCTGCATGAACGCAGCCAGAGGGGGCAGCGGGGTGGCAGGAGGCCTCGGCTCACTCCACTACAGCCACAATACTCCTGTGGACTACAAGGTGAGGATGCGTCGCAGTGTGTCAGTTCCTGGGATTTAAAATAGTGAAAATAGTCCAAATGTTTCTTATAGCAACATTACAAAAGATTTATTAATGAAAATACATCAATATGAAATATATAAATGTACAAATACCCACCAAATCACAAATTGGGGATAGAAAAGAACATCCCATCCCTCATAGTTGAAACCCTGTAGATTTGCTCTATTTTCCCAAATTAAATTCTAGTGTCAGGTAAGGGCACTTCTCTGCCCACAGAAAGTGAGGAATTGAAATTTAAGAGCGAAATCCACATCCAAAAGAGAAAACTGGACTCACCAACCTTATATCTTTTGCCTTTTTTGTCCCGTTGATTTCCTTTGGCATAAAGCATTACAGAGTTGGTAAGTTGTGTGCAGTTCATTGACATCTTACATGATTTCTGGGTATTGAAGTTCATATTTTTCAATCAGTTCCCTCTCTCTGCCATTTGATACAGCCTCTGTGTGAATTAACCTAGGGCAACTTTAAAATATTTACAGCAGTTGAGCTGTTACAGTGAGTAACTAACCTACAAAACTTGTGTAAAAGATTAAATACAGATTACATATAACTTTTTCATGTTTCCAGGTCCATTGCTCAGAGTTTATGGAGTTTGCCGAAGTGGAGAACCTTCATGATTTCTACAGCACTGAGGAGAGGATTGTTCACACACAGGACCAGAGAGGGTTTTACATTGTGTACGATGCTGCTCTGAAGGACCTGGAGGAGCTGCAGAGCTGGCTGGCTCTTGTTGGCTCACACTACATTCAGAGAGACAGGAGCAAGCGAGTGGGAAGAGCTGAAGGTTCCTGCAGCTCAGCAGCAGACCTCCAGTCCTGGTCTGGGACAGATATAGACCGTGTTGCAGTGCTTCTTGACTTGTGGACGTGTGAGACAGAGTTTCTGGAGAGCAAAGTGCAGGTATAGTTATAATAATGAACACTGTAGATAAGATTACTTGATTTTCAGGTCTCTCAGTTGGCCATTTTTGCACTTGCTCATTGCTATATGAGCAGTTTAGTTTAAGTTCAGTTACAAAGAAAAAATAAAAGGCACACAATATTAACAAAAATTGTGCAGGAGAGTCTGTAGTAACCCAGCCAGGCTAATGTAAATTCCCCTAATAAATGAGTAAAATGTCAGGCCAATAACTGAAATGTGATACAGTTGAAGAACACAGTCTAATCAGTGAGAGGAAGGGAGGAAATAAGCAAAGGAAAAGGGAAAGAGTTGATATACACAGTATTTAAAGAATATATTGCATTAATAAGCGAGCTTTAAAAGTTCTCTTGGCCTTAAGTTATAGTAATTGGCCTTGAAATGGTGGTTGTAAAGAAAGCTGAATGAAGACTGTTAGATGTTAGTGGTATAACCATGTATACTTGATATAAACATATAATTAAAGCTTGCTGGAAGCATATTTATTCTAAATTTAAATGTGACAAATCTGGAGTACATTAATGTCATATATTAAGAATTTGGAGACGTGGAAGAGTGATGATGATTTCATCCCTTCCCTCTGTGCACAGATGAGCATATCTTTTTACCCACTGGTAATTTACAGTCCTCTTTTGCTGAATGGGTATTAATTGCTTACTATTCATATCTCTTTTGCTTTCCTACTTTCTCACTTTCTAAAACTGGCCATCCTCGTGGACTAAAAAGCAGCTATCCCATGATATAACTTTGTGTTTTCTTGCTACGCTCCAGCTCCTGAACTGTTACTTTGAGGCCTACCAGCATGTGTCAGGGGCTGAGGAGAAGTTTTCGTTGGCCCAGGTCATCACTGACATTATGCACAGCAGGCCACAGCTGGACCTGGAGCAGGATTACTTTGTCCAAGCCTACAGGGCGGAGATGGCCTGCCTTCAAAGCCACCATCAGCTGATCAGCTTGGTTTTAAACTGTCAGGTGAAAAATAAAATTCATATCTGCTTGCACCAATCACCTTGGTGTCCAGCTCACTTTTCGCACACCAATTTAGTTTTAATACTTGCCACTGTTTGATTGTTTGTGTCTATTAGTAAATTTGCAGGAGGATGAGTGTGCATGCATATGTATTAATGCAAATGTAGGGATTATGTTGGGATAATAAGATTAATCGTTTGTCTAGTCATAATTACTGGCTTTTTTGGAAGCATTTTGCTTTTTTAAAGAAGTAAATTAATGTTCTACTTAATGTGGGTAAGGAGAATTGTTTGTATGTCCAAGACAAATTTCCCCTTTGATACTAATACAGCTTATCTTATTTCCTTTTGTCGTAATGTGTGGTCCTTTATCCCGGTGTAATCCTCACCCTGCATAATGTGACAGATTGTATTGTTTATCTCATCAGATTGACCAGCAGCGGCAGTACCTCCAACGCATCTGGAGAGACGAGCAGAGAGGATCCATTCATAACTACGGCCTTCTGCCAAACCACGTTCCCAAACATCTGGTCTCACTTGGTGGCAGCAGGCAAGAGATCAAAACAGCAGTAATCTTAAGTATATTGGAGGGGATTCTGTATTTGTGTATATACGTTTCCCTGACATGTCTGTTTATTGTCCTGTAGCTCTCCGCTGATGAACATGTTCCTTCTGGAGGTTCACCCGTCCCTCGGCTTGGCTTCCAAGGTGTATCATGGTTTATCCCAGGCTCACACACAGCTCTGTCAGCTGCACAGGGCCAAAGGCGTCTCTGAGAAGCTCCTCCTGCAGCAGAAGCTCCTGCAGCAGGCCCTGCATAGCTGGAGCAGCCTCGCTTCACCTGCAGCCTCCTACAGCTCTCATATACGAAAGGATGTATGTTTTTGTGTTTCTCAGCTTGCTTATCCAAATCAATTGAAGCACTATAACTCAATTCTAGCTTCTTTCCTCCCTTCTCACAGTTGTTCTCAGATGTGTTTTTCGAAGACCCGACATTGGTCCAAGATGTGGGTCTGTCTTTAGTGAGATCTGCTGAGGAGAAGGACATGAGGCAGGGCAGGGAGAAACAGTTGCATGCAGTGGAGACACTCTCCAAGCTGCTGGAGCTTGTAACCATTCGCCACCGGCTGATGGAGGCGGCCTCTGAGACCGCACATCTGGCACAGTTAAGCCACTCAGGCTGGGTCGAATAGTGTTTGCAAGTAAATTTTAGTATTTGTTTTAACATTCTTCGAGTACCAGGTGGTGGAGTTTAGCACAGAAGGCAAAACGGTGTTGTCTGACTATTTTAAAGTCACTATAATATACATTCATATGACACTTAACCAAAACAAATAAAACAAGTGCTAAGAATTATTTGAAAAAGCTCTTTTGGAGGTCTTATGCCCAGAAATTATCCAGTGTGATTCATTAAATTCAATGTCATGTTACACGCTTAGAAATTAACACTGCTGCCTCTTTGGGGAGCTGTATGTTTGTAAAATAACATCTAACACTCAGTAATTTTTTAAACCCGCCTAGGTTATACAGGAACTTGGCGTCAGAGCTCGGCTTTGATGAGTTCCACCTGTATTTGAGGCCTGTACAGTTTGAGTTTGCCGAACATAAAGACAAAGCAGAGGAAAGGCCTGTGTTTATCACTGCTCTGCTGCAAGACAACAGCTGTGTGGACAGGTAGGGAACTACTCAGTATTTTTGTGCTTGAAGGGACTCACTGAGCAGGAGATACGTGCACTCCTCCTAGCTCTGCCTGTACTGTGTCTAATGATTCTGCTTTTCTACTGCACTTTCATATACTTCACTAGCATGTGTTGCAGAAGGACATAAAGTGCATTATCTGTCTCAGGTACACCCCATCCAGCCTGCCACTGAGCATCCAGGAACTGGATGAGAACCAGATCGGGAGATTCAGCTTCAGCTCGGAGGAAGCAGTTGTAAATGTATGTTCAAATCAAACAGTGTGGCTTTTTGGCTAATGAACGAATCAGTAAATTAACCAACCTCTTACTTCATGTCCTCCTTTTCCCTGCCTCATCACAGCTCATGAACAGACAGAGCATAGAAAACCTCCAGGTGACTCTGGGCTGTCAGATTGCACAGAAGAACGCCCTGATGAGTGCCGTGAAACAGGCTTGTGTTTGCTACTGGGCAGAGAGTGTGTCAGCTTCAGCTGAGGTGTGTGAGGTGCACGCTGCAACACTGATGAGCTGCTGTTCAAATAGTGCTGTTTGAATTGCTGATAGGTTATTTTAAATTGGTTTGAAATTCATTTGTAGGGTCCAGAGGGCGTCCATCCTGATAAAGATGCAAAACCTACAAAAAGACTTGACTCCAAACTTGGAAATCACTCAGACATTTTGCAGGAAAAGGCTCAGTCTTTACCTTCCAAAGGAGCCAAGAGAGCTGCCACTGGAAGCAAAGGGAGGTACTTTCACCACTGAGGAGCAAATTACATTGATGATGACTAATGCTATTTCTGTGCTGTAAATTAGACCCTTTAATAAACCGAATCTGGTTTGTTATTGCAGGCTGATAGAAGCCTTTGTGTCCATCCAGATGGAAAAAGTGGGTCTGCGTGACGAGATGCTGAATTCTTTCATCAAGAAGAAACAGGCTGTAGGGGGTCTCATAAAAAACTCTGTGAGTTGCGCGCAGTGGTAGACTCTCAGGTGGTCAGACATGACGGTAAATAATAATTTGCTGCCTGTGAAGTAAAACTAATTTCTCTCGGACTGCAGGAAGAAGCAGCAAAGATCAAACGGAGGCTCATTCTGGAGTTTCTCAAAAAGTAAGTTCATTTAAAGAAATTGCATTCCTTTTGTAAATCCCATATCCGATCATATACAGTTTGTTTTTAGCCTGTTTCACTCATTGTAAACTACTCGAGATGAACGCATCAGCTACATGTATAAGGTAATCTTGTGTCTGCCGTCCTCTCCACAGGTTCAGCATTCATGTTTCTCAGTATTGTGTGAGGGCGCAAATTATTGCATATTACTACAGTCTGACCTCCCTTTTGGAAGAGATTCCTTCCATCTGCCAGTCCCACTTCATCATCGGCCAAACCAGTGACCAGAGAGTCATTTTGGATTCAGAGGTCGAGCTTTGCCCTAACCCCAGGTAGAACCAGTCTGAACCAGTGTTATGGTTTTCTAGGATCAAGTATCAGGAAAAACATCATAAACATAAAGAAAAAAAGGGGTTTTGTCAGTGAGGGGCAAAGAGACAGTGTTTTGATTTGATCTGAGACCCAAGAGCTAGGTGGCTCTGCAGAAAGAAGAATGATACTATAATTGGACTTCTCGACTAGGTAAAGCTGTTTGCATCAACTTCATAGTGGTAATTACCAGTAGGATATGTATTTGACCTATATCAAGTGTAAATACTCAGCTTACCAACATTGTATCAGCAGTTTTGGGGTTGACTTAGATATTAAATTGATACTAAGTTGAATATTAACACTATACACTCTAAATAATGTTATTGAATTTTTTGTGGGCTGCAATATCTCCCACTCTGTGTTGCAGATTAAGTGTTTCAACACAAGTGACACTGCAGTGATTCAATTTGTATGAGATTTTGTGAGCCAGACTTTTTCCCAAATGCGGTTGGTTCTCAGGCTACAACCCTCACGCTCATTTGCATAGCATTACATTTGTTTGGTTTTTCTCATTGCATTGCAGGGCCCTTGTTCACGCTGCCACCTATCCTGTCAGACACAGTGCACACAGTTATGTAATTCTCACATGCTGTAAATGGAGCGCAAGCAATTGTACATATTAGGGTGTGTGTGGGGTGGGAAAGGGTTCAGGGGTCAGAATTTCTAGCAGCACCCTTGTAAAAATAAATAAAGAAATGAATGAATTAATTAATAAATACACATGCACACTCAGTTCATGAAAACATAGATGGCTTTGCGCAGAGTTATCACTAAGTTAATGCAGTCCATCCCCTGAACAGGACCTTCCAGCGTCGGCCCCGCCAGTTGTTGTCTGCAGACGGCAAAACGCTCCTCAACCTGTGGTACATCCCCCACGTCTCTGAGGTGCTCCGCATGTTCAAAACACTGGACGTTTTGGTGAGATGCTAAAGTTCATCACAACACTACACTGCAGTACAGCACTATTTCTCTCTCTGTCTCTCTCTCTCATTATGATCTGCTTGTATTCCTTCATTTTAACAGGCATGTGAGAAGGCTCTCCATCACACTCTGCACATAGCGTCAGCCCTTCATGACATCGTCTCTTACCTGGTGAGTTTTTCCAGACTGGGAAACACAGGAGACTCAAGACAAGAAGCAGCAGGCCCACATCTCGCAGCGGACTGGGGAGGTACTGAGGGCATCGGTAAGTTCAGCTTATAAACACCCATATGGGAATATTGGGAATATTGGGAATGTTTACATGAAGTTAAAAAACAAAATACTGTATGTGTGCCTGCCTGCATTTCACCTATACTGGTGTTTTAGGGCCCATACATATTAGTATTTTTGGATTGCAGCAGCATTACTTAGTGCCAATATTTAATGAAACTAAAACTAATATCAACATTTAGTAAATTAATGTATTTAACAGTCTCATAACATCTTCCAAACTCTGGGTCCTATAAAGGATCGGAGCTGCAGGAGATCCAGCGGCAGATCGACGGTCTGTCTGATCCCAGCAGCCCAGAGACCGTCGGCCGCCTGCTGCAGCTGCGCAGGCAGGTCGTCCTCCTGCAGTTTGACACGGCGGTCAGACACCTCATCAGGTGAGTGAGAGGAGACGCACTGACTGTGTGGGCGCTGAGACCGGCAGTATACTAACTCTTTACATGAGTACGTTTTCTTTAAACTGAAAGATAGCAGTTACACAAATCAGACATCTTTACAAAAGCTGGGGAAAAGGAATATAAAAAGTATAATGAAGGAAAATATGAAAAATAAATAAAACCATAAATACAGTCTTTGTAATTACCATAGTGTGTCTAGTTTTATCCAAGAAAAAATCAATTCTGCCTAGTATTTAAATGAATTTGAGCAGTCTTAGAGCATAAAAAAATTTCCTTGGATTTAAAGGCATTTGTTCATAGAGCATAATGTTTTGGCCGTGGGCCTTCATCATCGTGGCCTTCAGGGACTCACAGACACACAGCTAACAATATCTAAGTTCTCTTTGGGTGCTTCTTAGTGTTTTCATTTTATGTTTTGATTGCTTTTAGCTGTTGTCCTTGTCCTGGTGTTATTTGTCATCCTGTTTCCAACTCCCTAGGCACTGTATGTCTGTTCAGAGCACACTTGTTTCGTTTTACAGCTGCATTACTGTTATCATTGTTACCCGATGCTTTCTGCACATGGTGCAAGACGTCTTGTCTTGTCCCCCTGTTGTTGGCTCTTTCCCTCATCAAGAGGCCTTTTGTCTCTTGCCAGGCTGTCACTTCAAATAAGAATTTGTTCTTAATTGACTTGCCACATTGAAAAAAAAATCTTCAATCTTCTTGATCTTTTTATTTTGGCGATGATAAGTGAATTGCAGGCGTTACCTACAATATTAAACAAATGAACCCTATTCATTTTCATTCTGTCAGGGAGGCGTTCCTCTTCTCTGGTGATGTGGCGTCTTATCAGAGTGTGACTGACAACATGGCGAGCGGCCTCCCTCCGCTGAGTGACAGCATGCGAGCTGACGCGCTCACTGCTGCGCTGCCTGTTCCTCAACCCCTGGAGGCTCGAGGCTGCCAGGTGTGTTTATTCATATCGCATCATGTATGTTGTTTAGTGGACACTTTCATACATAGAACCTAACAATACTGTGAGTGCTGGGTGGCCTCTGTGGGATTTGAACTAATCCAGAAGCAAGAACAAGGAAAAATATATAGAAGTAAATGATCAGGAACAAGGGAAACATGTGATACTGTAATTTTACTCTTTTTTTCATCTTTCCAGGCGCAAAGATTGTATCCATGGAGAAGTTTTATAGCTGTTTATGGATTGGTCCCTCTGGATATCTGGGACATCCCACCTGTTGAATACTGCATGCAGGTTCAGTATCAAACATGTTTAAAGATTATTTCCTGATTTTTTCCACATTATTTTCTGTTCTTAAATTGATTTTCAAGTTCAAATTTAGTGTCAAATTTAAATATTTTAGGGATGCGTCTATTGGAAGTTGCAGTGTACATCAATAATTTGAAAAGATGAATATGAAGAAAACACCTTTCATGAATCAAAATGAACATAGAATCACTTAATAAATACATAATCAATAAATGCACAAATACCAGCCATTACACATGTTACAGAACAGCTGTGTTTTGTCTCCAGCTGTGTCTGAGCGGTCTGGGTGATCGGAGCAGGCTGCAGGCCAACGCAGCGATCCTCGGGGTGTCTCTGCTCATGGAGGACGTCCTCAACAGTGGGAGGAAGGCGGAGCCTGTCCGTCTCCATGGTGACAAAAATGATTATCAGCACCATGGAAAGCCGAATGAAGTAAGAGTATGTTTGTAATCTGTTACATTATCTATTTATCTATCTATATATCTATCATCTCATGTCATTTCATCTCATCTTCATTCCAGGAGGAGAGAAGCTGTTTGGAAGCTGAAGAGGAGCAGACATGCGTGTCAGACGCTCTCGTTCCTCTTCAGGATCCAGTCCAGGTCCAGACTTTGCTCAGGGGTTTCCTGCTGCTGACGAAGCAGCTTCAGGTCTTTAAGGACAGCTGGGCTCGGAGGCGGCTGGGTGTTGAGGTGATCAACACGCCTGGACTCTACGGACAGTTTGTGAGACTGTACAGGTGAGAGAGTCATGTTTAAGTTAGCTTTTAATTAGAGTTGGATGACATTATTGCCTTTTTATTGATATTGGACATTGGCTGAAATGAGGGAGGTTCCGTCTTGACCACAGCTATTTAAAATGAGTTTGTTTTTTATTTGTTGTACATTTTAATGGTTTAATTGTTCGGCTGTTTCTTATAAATGATTTCTTCATTTCAAGAGTTTTCAAGAGGCTTTTCCACCCTGACTACCATAAAATTTGGGGGGAAACACTTGATCCAGTTTTGATTATTGTCATGAAATATCAGCTATCAGTGACTTCAGTCTAAAAATACCAGCCTTCATCAATCCACATTAGTCAAACTGTAATTCCTGGCAGCCAGTATCACTGTTCAGGATTGACAGCTTTAACTCTTCTGTATGACTTGTTTTGACTTGCTTTCCAGAGATGAAATCTTTTACCCCAGTATGAGAGCTTTGGCTCTCCACATGTGTAAAGGCAGCGAATACGAGGCCTTAATTTCTGGCAGCCAGTCTCTCCTGCCTCCGCCTGGAGCTTCAGAGGTGGATGTCAAGACGTGGCAGGTACACTTCTGCTCTGCTATTACATGTCATAATTATGGCCTCATTTCTTCACAACAAGGCTTCAGAACTAAACCTTAATATCAACAACCCCAACTACTCATACAACAACTACTATTAATAATAATATTTTATTTTTGCATAGTACTTTTCAGGCTGTTCAGACACACTTTTCATTTTTATATATCCCTCTTGTCTCAGCTCCACAGACTGCTGGAGAGCGCTGAGTGCGACATGATCAGAGCGGTGCAGAGGAGGATCAACAGAGAGCTGACCTTAGTGATTTCAGAACGAAACCGACAAGACGCAAGCCTCCCTACAGGTACACAAACACTACAGAGGATGCATCAAACTCACTTAGTCCAAAGCCTAAAGAAAAAATGCCTTAAAGACGTAAAAATGTTGTGTGTGCTCAGAGCTGTGGATAAAAGCCCCACTGAGGCACAGTTTGTCCCCTGGACGGCCGCAGATTGTGGAGAAGTTCGTTCAGCAGCTGATGGAGGGAGCTGAGGAGGTGGAGGGACAGGTAGGAAGAAGGTTCCTTTATTGGCCAGGTTATTCACAGTAACTGAAATTTTTCTTTCCACAAATACCTTGAAATTATTGTTGGGCAGTAGCACATTACTTTTAACATGGCATTACATTTATAAACTTTTAATGCTTCATATTTCTATAGAAATGCCATGTGAATGAAGGCTTTTAAGTAAAATAAACAAATAATCCTAGAGAGAAGTTGATTACATTTTTTTTTCTTGGACAAACAAATGTCTAACAAGATATAATAAATAAATAATATATTCTGATACTTTTGAAAAATTACAGGATTACCTCTGGGAATCATTTTAAAGTGAAAGAGGGAAATTTAGAAGGTCATTTAAATAGCGGCACATGTTCAGATGTTATACATCTTTACAAAATGTGGCACAGAAGAAATTTTGTCTTTGTAGGCAAACCTGACATAACTTTAACAAACTTTGTAATTTTTTTTTAGATATATAACTCCCTTGCCCTTGGTAACAGCGTTGTATTTTACATGTATAGTGTGACTTCCACCTCTCATCACCTATACTTATGCCATTACTGTATTTTATGATTAACCTCATTGTTCTTGCCCTACTATTCAGATTATATATTTCACATACTGAGTGAAAATAGTGACAACATGAGTGTTTCTTACAGCTGAAGCTCTCTGAGGCACATTTACAGCAGAGCCTCACTGATCTGGGCTGCTCTGTGATGGAGCGAGAGCGCCGCAGCTTTCTGCTTTACTCCCAGTTTTATGAACAAATCCTGCAGCAGGAGACTCAGCTTCTGTACCACAAAGAGCAGGTACTGCATGGATGTGCAATCACAAACAAGTGTATCGTTTATTGAAGCATTTTAAAGCTGCACTAGTCAATGTTTTTATATTAAAATACCTCCGCCTTATCAGCCTAAATTATAAAGTGGGGCAGCAACAGAGAAGAGTTTCTGATTTCTGCTGACTGAGACCCAGTAAATTTGTCCTTTTGTGCAGCATTTTTATGAAAAAGCTGCAAATTATTACTTTAATGTGTAATATGATCTCTGTTTTTTTTAACATCAGGATTTAAAGAATCTTGAGGACTCTCAGTTTCAGACAAGCAGCCCTCACAAAGAGGTGGGTGACTGTATATTTTGATAAATCTCTCAGGATCACAAAGTAGAAAAAAAAAATCCAATTAATCCTAACCATTTTTTAATCTTTGTTGAAATGTCTTCTTCAAGTGAACGTTGAGTGTTTGCAGGCGGGGAGAATGTCTCTTGTTTATGTCTTTTCTGACATCCTCTGTTTTGTGGTCGTCACTCGGGTCCCATAGTAGAAACAGTATTTTCGGTTTCTGCTCCACAGGTGGCTGTTTTATGTCGTGGGATGATGCTGCAGATCTCGGCCCTCCAGGCCCGAATAACTCACCTGGAAGAAGAAAACTGTAGTCTAGAAAAACAACTCAGTCTCAAATTCAAACAGCGTTATGACCCTTTGGTCCGCCAGCTCTTCTCCACATGCATCCAACTCAAGGTGTCAAATTTTATCTCATGCATTCTATGTTCATCTATTCCATGAAGTTCTATGTTTTATGCACAAATAACATGAATATAATCTTTGCTACGTAAGATTCATCAATCAATAAGTCAAAAACCCAAAAGATCCTGTTATTAAAAATAGCAATTTGGGATGATATCCCATAATATACTTTGCTTTAATTCCAACAATCATTTTATGAATAGGCAATAATTTTATCAACTGGTGTATCTCACTTCAAATTTATTCAGATAAAAGTAATTTACAAATATCAAGATCTGCACATTCTGCAGATGTTACCTACATCTGTAAACTGAATATATTTTAAATGTGTATAATTTTTACATTTGATGTTTGCAGGCTTAAACACAGTGTACATATACTGTATGTCTGGCCCTCTGTAGAACAGTGCATGAAAATACAAGCGCATTTTTCCACATATTATATACACACTGTATTTTCACTTATTGCTTTTCCTCATATGCGCATATTCCTCTCATTTGTTATGTTTTGCATATTGATATATTTGTAAGTTTTCATTTTTTTGTCCCAGTATGTTCTACGGCTGCTACTGCTGCTATTTTGCTGACCCTCTGAATGCTTTAATCCATACTTTATTCATAATTTCATTCATAAATTTTGACATAATCTAATGTTGAAACTGTTGATTGCAAAAGTTATCTGACTTGTCTATATGCTCTGTCCTTGTTTATGTTCTGTCAAACTCTCATCTTATCTCTTCATTTGATCTTCATTTGTCCCTGTTGTGTGTTTTGTATCTCAGGCCAGGCTTGATGAGTATCACCGACAAATGGAGCAGGATGTGAGTGTGATGGTGAACAAAATCAGGGGAGAAGCAGTGGACAAAATGATCAGGCTCAAAAAGAAGTACGGCTCCACCGAAGACAACAATGATCTTGCTCTCACACAACTGAAGGTACCATAATATATCAGGTCAAGAGTCTGAACCACAAAACAAGACATGTATCTGGGTTTGGTCACATTTTAAAAAAAACAGAGCTGCAATTCGTCTTATATGAATGAATGAATCTTTACATATTTGTGTTGAGAGAGTTTCGTGATCCCTGTACCCTCAAAATCTGTCAAAAAAACATTATATAAGAAATATATGGGCATCAAAGTGAAAATATGCAAAAATTTCTGTACACATGCATTTAACAAGCCTGCATTGTACAACAAGAGCGTTACATTCATAACTCACACTCCTCTTTTTTGTACCGATTTTATTCGGCATGTGTTTGTTTATCAGAGGGAAGAAGCCCATGAGCTGAACATGGAGAACAGTCAGCTGAGCGGCCTGCTCTGTAAACTGAAGGCTGTGAGTCGCTGGAAGCAGGTGGTCGAGCAGGGAAAACTACACAATCAGCTTCTCCAAAGTCAGCAGGTAAGGAGAATGACAAAATATCTATTTATCTATCTGGGTTTCAGCACTGTTTTGAAAAGTGTTGAATGAATAAAAAAATGTATGATTATGATAATGGTCATGATTTTGTTCTGTCCAGAGAGAGATCACCAGTCGTTTGGAGGCGCTCAGGGTGCAGATGGTCTCGGAGGAGGAAGTGGTTTTCCTCCAGGAGGAGCTGGATGCGGCGCAGCAGGCTCTGGCCCGGTGTCAGGCAGAGTGCAGCAGCACCAAGAGGCTGCTCAGCAGAAAGGTACGCTGCATGTCATTAACACTTTACCGCTGTCAAACATTAGAGCTGCTCATGCATTTGCACATATGAATATAAAATGCTGATGGTATGTGCAGCCGATAAAATCATATCAAGTCAACAGAAGATAACAGAAGATTTAAACTTATTTAGACTTATTTTGCAAGTAAAAGTCTGCTTCATCTGACATTTCTAACAGCTACCTCTCACTGCCATTTGGAGCTGCCAACATGTGAAGCTGCCAAGTGCACCTTTAACTTATGTACTGATGATCTGTTAATGCTTTCAAAGACGGAGGAGCTCCAGGTGGCCAGGCATCAGTCTGCGCAGGAGGCCCGCAGCAGGCAGGAGCTGGACAGATACCGAGCGCAGAGCCTGGAACAAATGAGGGCCGACGCGGAGGACAGAGAGCAGCGGCTCAGGGCTCTCAGCCAGCAGCTGGACAGAGGCAGCAGGCAGAGCCAGATCCAGAGGCAGCGCAGTGCCAAAGAGATTCGACAGGTTAACAGATTGACTCATTAGACTGACAAGCTTGTCAGATAGACAAAGAGCTGAAGGCCTCAGACTACAAAGAACAGTATATTGCTGTTGTCAAAAAAAATAGATGTGTATAAAATAGGTATATCAATAATGAAGAAACAAATCTCATTTACACCTATCTATATGAAATTATACAATGATTTTGGCAGGCAGTGTAAATGAAAGAGCAGTGCTTCTGTTGGGTTTTGGTGTGTGGAGTGAAGGTGCTCTTTATTTTGTGGTTGCTGCTTATGAAAGAGTTACACTGCACTCTGCAGGCAAAGAAAAATTAAAACTTTTATTATTCACTCATTCATTCAGCCTTGTTAACCAAACCATGTGGATGTAGGTGAGAAGCCAGCTTCATCAGGAGCGCTGCCTCAAACACGAGGCTTTTCAGCAAGTGGACAAGCTGCAGAGCCAGGTGAACGACATCGAGGCAGCTCTCTCCAGGTGCACGTCTACGGCAGGTAAGAAATTTGTTTCTTTGCATATCCATGACACACATGCGAATTTGCATTTTACCAGACTGGTCAAATCATATGGTATTAGGGGTTCAGTGTCTATGATCCTCTGGTTGCTGGACAGTTTCTCCGACCATCAGGCCACCCTGACCCAAGAGTGTTTTTCAATTTGCTTGAAATGATTCCACTTGCCATTTCACTCAAGGTTCTCTTATTTCTGTCCTTTCTCTGTTCCATCACAGGGCAAAGCAGGACTTATTACACTGCATCTCTCAGCAGATTGAATGTTAGAAGCTCCTCAGCAGGTACAGTGCTCACCACAGCATCAAAATCTCACCTTCATCTCAGAAATGCGCAGGGATCACCGGAGCAAAATCACATTTTGGCACGAGGGTGGCTCTTTATTTAACTTATCTTGAGAGTAATACCTTCATTTGTACCTGCACATGTACCTCAGGAGTAAAATCAAACACACCAGCTTGTTCAGACTTTTTTTGATTACATTTCAAATTCCATTATAGATTATATTTTTGCCTGACAGAGTGGAACAGCAAAGCACAGTCTCTCTTCTCTGGTCTATTTCTGTATCAGCTCTGCTAAAAGCCAGTCAGCAGCCCGCTCTCCAGCTCAGCAGCTGTACCAACGACGCGGCTCTCCAGGACTTTGCTGCAGAACCGAGACACCAGAAGGCAGACACCGCCTGGAGCCAATCAAACACCAAGCTAGACCGACCCAAAGCGGTGAGTACACAGAGAGACTCAGCAGTGTGTACTAAATGGTTCCCAATGTAGTCTGTGACCACTAGTGGTGCTATTGTGCACACTAAGAAAACCAGGTCCCCGTTTTGTTTAGATACCACGTCCCGCCAGCAAGCACAAGGGGGCGACATATTGCACACGCTGCTGTGAACAATGCAACTTTTAAAATATTCCAAAATAAAGTAAAGCTTTGCATTGTCTTTTGAGATAGCAAATACTGTATTTTGGTGAGAAATGTTTCATATAAACAAAAACCAAGTGTGCTTGTAAAGAAAACAACATCAGTTACCTTTAAATAAGTCCATCCAGGAGCTGGATGACCTGAGTCAAGTTTCACCTAAAAATAATATCATAACAGTCTGGGGAGGAGGGCAGTGCTTGCTCAAAGTGCAAAAATAAGTGTCCAGCAACTGTGATGGTATCAACTATTGACTTTTTTTTTATTTTTTTTTTATGATTTTATGCTGTTGGGTAAAGTGCTTTGTTGCCTTCACTTGCACCTGTTTTATTTTATGCTGAATGCACTTTATACTCTTTTTTTTTACTGAAAGCACAATGTATAACAGTCTGTCTTTGCAGGCCTGCCAGTAGTCTCAAATAAATCACCACAGGGAGTGCAGTCCATTTCCACTAAGAGAAAAACAAAAACCTTTGTTTCATTTGATAGATGGATGCAACATAAAAATATTTTCACAGTCACACCATCCTTGCACACCCAGAAGAGTAAAACTGAGTCACTGATCTGACTGGGGAAAGCATTTTGCACTAGACAGACATGGCTGTAATTTATTTTTTTTTTGTTACTGTTTCAGGATCCATCTCGCCTGCGTGTTCTGACTGCTGAGACCCTGTTACCAGATCTCTGAAGTGGACCTTCAAACGTAATTACACAGCTAATTACCACCGGGCTAGCAAGTTAGTTGGCTGTTAGCTTGGGCTGCTGTTTGACATGCAGCATGCAGTCTGTTTTCTGTGCGGCCCTTGGCAAACTGAGTTGAATGTTAAAACAGTTTGAGTTAAGTTACTTTATAAGATGCTTTTTTTTTTTTTGCTCCAAATATTGCCTGTAAGGCAGCGGTGCTTCTCAGGCCACATGAGTTATCAAGTGCTACCTTACAGACAACTCTCAGGGCAAAAAGTACCCTGGGCTATCTTTTGGTCTGCTGTGTGTTTACTTTACAGCAGTATGTGGTCTAATTCAGATTTCAGGGTCACCATGCCAGTGCCATTAATTAAACTTGTGGGAGTTTTGTTCATTTTCATTCAACAAGGCATTTTATTGTCAGTATATTCCAGCGTCATGAAAGCACATTTACACCTGTGCCTTTCCTTCAGAACAGTCAACACAATTATACTGCTTTGGTCCACTTGTTTTTTCATGTAAAATTGACTGACTAATAAACCAATTTTTATCCATTGAAAATTAAAACAAAATACTTTATATCAGATTCATTTAAATGAAGTACTGTGTCAGTCCTTGCTTTGATCCGGGAACATTTTAACAGTTACTAGTTGACAACTCACTTTAAGAATGATTTTGCTTTTTTGGAAGAATTCAGTAAGATTCAAGTGTGTAAACTGCAACTTGATGTCAACAATATGACGAGTGCTTTTAGCCAAAATTTTATACCCATTAAATGAACACATGCCAGAATGTAACACTATCCTTTTTCTTCTGAAATGTAAAAAACAAAAAACAATACAAACAGACAACATAATTACTTATTATATAATTTATTCTTACAAAAAAAAATTACTGACAAAAAGCTGCAGTTTATTGCATTCTGTTAGAGCACCACAAAGTTAGGTCTTTTTAAGAATCATGAATGATTCAATTCAAACCATTCAGACCAATTCAGGCTGAAGTCAGTTTATTCTAATTATTTCTTTTAGCAGGTCAATGCAGTTGAATCAGCAGAATTTATGAGCGATGCATCGATGCAATGAATCAATCGTTACACCCCTAACATATACGGTAGCAGCATTATCAGTTGGGAGGACAAATGGATTTGGCTGCCGCACATAAAACCACAGTCAGTCAGCATTAAGCATTAGCCTCAGCTGTCCTGAGGCAGGCTGGTGGTGTACAAGTAGGAGACAGTCCCCGCCTGGATCTGGAATGTCTGGCCCTGGATGTGGTGGCTGGAAATCTGCTCGCTAGTCTGGCTGATGGAGATGGGCTGACTGCTCTGGCTGTTGATGTGGATGGCCTGGCTGTGCTGCCCCCTGCCCAC
>OMKZ01056413.1:0-18017 GCA_900302535.1 Neoniphon sammara | reverse complement strand
TCAGGAATGTTATTCGTCTGTTTCACTTATTTATTTATTTATTTATTTATTTATTTATTTAGTTAGTTAGTTAGTTAGTTAGTTAGTTAGTTAGTCGGTTAGTAATTTTTGCAAATGAACTCACCATTTATAATAAAGCTGTGCTGCTGTGCCGCGGTAGCTGTCAGTGGACTACAAAAATGGAGCCGCCTGTGGCAGCTCTTCCGGTTCACCCTGCTGTGTGGTATGTCAACCAGACCTGTATCAGCTGAGAGCACATCGACCAGTCTACAACAGCAAAGAGGAAACAACAGATAGCAGGCGAGAGAGAAATCCAGGCAGGACTCCCCACGGAAACAGTAAGGAACCAAGACGGAAATTTTCACTTTTTTCCGATAACTAGGCTAGAAAACAGTTCAACGATTCATTCTGCCTGTGGACAAAAGCTTTTCGTGTTGGCTAAAAAGTGAAGAACAGGTGCGCTAGCCAACGTTCATATAGGTTAGCTAGTCTGTTAGCTACACGTACAGATAGTAACGTTACTAATGTACTTTATGTAACACTGAAGGAACTACCTAACTACCTTATGCCAGAGTAAGGTTAATTACAGTCAAAAGTGAACGTGGTTAACGTTATAGCTAGCTAATCATCCAATTAGTCTAACTAGCGTTAACGTTAACTAATGAAATCGATAACATCTTAAAGTTACTAATCACGGCTGCTAATGTTATGTAGTCCATGTTAATCTGTAAATAATAGTTTCTCTTGACCGATAACAAACTAGCCACAGCAGTCACATCTTAATGTGGTTAATCAGTAGCCGTTAGTTGCCGTCTCCGGTTTTGATAAGTGAAGGTAATATCCCTCCTGGGCAGTATGAAATGTTAACTGAAGTGTAAAACTACTATTAGATTCTGTCACATTTAATGTTGTCATTGGAAGCTGTTTGGGCCTGCATTTCGATTTGTGAAATGTAACTGTTATATTATTAGCTCTATGTCTTAGTCTAGGTCCACTGGCAGCTCTGAGGCTTAACTTACCAGAGCCCTAACGCTACAGGTCACATGATGCTTTATAATCCATTGATAAGCCTACTGTGGTGGTTTTACAGTGGGAGTTTATGTTGCTAGCTGGAATTTAGCCTGAGAAAATCTTCACCTAGTGCTGGATGGCAAACATTTAAAAAATTGCATCCTAGTCTACACTGGGTATTGAGAACCTGTGGTTCGCACAGCTGAATTATTGACTAATAGACATTAAAATAAGCCAATACATAGCAGGTTCTTAGCACAGCAGAGTCAAATTCCTGAACTGATCATGGGATCAGCCTGGTGGGCAAGCTGTCAAATGATTTTTTTTTTTTTTTTTTGGTCACATGCCATCCTCTCACAGCAGTGTTAAACTATCACATAACTGATACACCCCTACCACCACTTTCAACCTAATTAGGGATCTTTAAGTGGGCATGCTGTACAGAGAAAAGTGCTAAATGAAAATTGTTAGCTGTTCTTTTCTGCAACAAGGATTCAACATGTTTTGTGAGAGGTCTTTTACAAACTGCATCAAGCATTTTCATTAAAACTGATAATAGAGTTTGCAGACATTTGCATGTAACTGTGACATTATTGATGTCTGCTTTCTAGAGTTCCTAGTTGACTTGTGTGTTGGGCACATCCTCGCTTCACCACCATGGGGGAGCTCTTTAGAAGTGAAGAGATGACGCTGGCTCAGCTCTTCCTCCAGTCAGAAGCCGCCTACTGCTGTGTCAGTGAACTGGGAGAGATTGGAATGGTGCAATTTCGTGATGTGAGTACACTTCTAATCCATTTTCTCGTCCCCTAAATAATGACATTTGGGTTCCTTTTAAACTATTTTGGGTTACCCTTTCACATCAATTACATCAAAGAGGATGTTGTGCTAGAGTTGTCATCTATTGTAATGGTCAGCGAGACTATCACATCTATGACACTGTTGAGAAAGTGCATACCTTCTGCATCATGTTCATCATGTGCTCACAGCTGACCTCTCATTCCACGCATGGGAAAGCCCATTCATAACAGCCCCGAGGAAACCATTGTGCTGGAATATAGGATGGGCTGTGACAAAGTGAAGATCTATTCCCATAGTTACTTTTCAAATAAACTCTTAAAAATATTTTCATGTCATTCGTGAAATCAAATTTTTAGTGTTGAATCAAATAGGCAGGTTGACTCAGAAACACATTTTTTATTCACAGCCGTCTGGCAGAGTAGCTGTACAGATACCAGTGGTTGTTTTATTGTGGTATCTGTAATCAGCAGTCTAATCTATCCCATTTCCCTTGTAGTAAAAGTTGAACTGATGATTCCATTCAATGACTTAAAAAAAATAATAAAACAGAGGCATTTCAGTGGCACATCATTAAAGAACTGATATTGGGCATCTTAATTGCTGAGCTGAGTGTGAGTACCTGGGAGCTGGATTAGCATCCATCCTGATATGCCTACTATGAATGCCTACTATGAATGCAACCCTTTTGGCCTTAAATAATGTTTAAAATCATTATATTGCAATCAATGCTGTATTTCTTGACACTTCTGATATGTGTTGTGCAGCTAAATCCTGATGTGAACGTGTTCCAGCGCAAATTTGTCAATGAAGTACGACGATGTGAGGAGATGGATCGCAAGCTGAGTGAGTGATCTTAGACATATCTAGCCCAAAACACCAAAATGTACAATGATACCACTCTTCCAATGTGTCCCTTGGAACAAACCCCGATACCTCTCTCTCACAGGGTTTGTGGAGAAGGAGATCAAGAAAGCCAACATCCCCATCGTTGACACAGGCGAAAACCCTGAGGTCCCTTTCCCCAGGGACATGATCGACCTGGAGGTGACTGCTTTCTTTTTGGCCATTTGATGGTTAAAAAAAAAATTGCTATCATCCAGGGTCTCCCTCTCATGGCCTTTTCCCATTTCTCCCCGTAGGCCACATTTGAGAAGCTCGAGAATGAGCTGAAGGAGATAAACACCAACCAAGAGGCCCTGAAGAAGAACTTCCTGGAGCTGACTGAGCTCAAGCACATCCTGCGCCGCACGCAGCAGTTTTTTGATGAGGTTAGCTTCAACTATGCTCACATACTTGACAAAACTGAAAGCTCAGGCCTTTCATTTGACTGATACTGAAGGGGGTCATAGAGGTCAGCCTGCAACTGAAAAATGCGTTCCAAATCTCAACAAGCTAGGAAGATTTGAGTAGAGGAAGTAAATATGTGACTCCACTACTATCAGAGTGTCCTAGTAACTAAACCCTCAAAGTGGATAGGAATGTTCCCAAGTCTAAGTACCATATTTTCCGCAGGTGTGGGGATCATACTAGTTCAGTGTTGAGATAGTTGTTTATCATAGTTTATAGCTACTGTGGCTTATGACTATGTTTGTAAAAGCCTATGTTTATGATTACATCACATCTAAACTGTTTTATACAGGATTAGGATTATTGTAAAAGGATGAGTTTTTTAATGCATCTCATCAAAAACAATGGCAATCAGTACAAGGGAAAAAGAGTTTAGGAGATTTCTAATATTTGCGTCTAAACCATGCTCACTTCCAGTTCTCCACCCATCCCAATTTTTCTCCGTAAACAGATACGAATATGAATAATTGAACGTATACAGTTACGAGTACAAATACTTGCACCTGCACACACTCCATATTAGTGGAGTGAAAGCCAATTGTGAAAGACTGGAGTTACTAAACAGCTCCCAGGTTTGAATGTGTATATCTCTCCCTCCAGGCTGGTACTGTAAATAAGAGAATGCTTTTAGATAACTTGCCAATTTAAATAAGGTTTTAACAACATGGCATGGCAATTTTGAGACTTTTCAGTAAACGAAATGTATCATATGACTATATCACAGAATGTTTGCATTGGTATTAGGTTGTTGACTAAGTGCCTATACTGATTAAACACATACACACTTGCACACACACATACACACAAAAAGAACCACGTTTTGCTCCCTGAATTGGTTAAAGTTGTTTGCACTTGCAACAGTTTGATTGCTCGCATGGACTTTGACCACAAACCCAACTGTTTATGTTATTTTATATAATGCTATTGCACTATTATACTACATGTAAAGACTATTCATTTGCCACAGCTGAGCCAAGCCTATTCACTGTACCTTTGCCCTGTATCTATTCCACTTGACTGCATTCACAAGCAAAGCTGGGTTAACGTACAATGTTAAGTCATCTTTTACAGCTTGTTATGAGCTTTAATTGCTGTGAATCATTTAGCATTTTCGGTCAGCCATTAACTGTTAAATTTCCCTCATCCCCTTAACCAGAATCTGAAATCATTCATGTTCAAGCCATACCTCTTCAACAACAATGTTTCCAAATATGCATGTCTAGGAAAATGCACTCATAATAATGATTATGTTGCCATTGTTGCTGCTTTGTGATCTGACTCATGCAGATGGAGGATCCCAGTCTATTAGAGGAGTCATCCACTCTCATGGACCCCAGCGAGGTTAACCGGGCTCCTCTCAGACTTGGGTGAGTCTGTTTTCATGGTCCACCCTAATTATAACTGGATTAATCTTTCCTTGGAGATTTCCACCCTGTGCCATTCGACCATATGTGTCTGAAACAGGAGTGCTATATCTAACCAATCACCTCCCACACACCAGCTCAGGCTGCCCAGCTTAGTCAGGCAGCAAAGGCCTTTTAAAACGGAAATCCATCCATTCACAAATGTTATTCCTTTTATCGTAGACAGCGGAGTCAATTTGGTGACCTTAAACAGCTTTTCCCAGTGCTGTAACCATTTTTCATCAAGACACAAAAACTTTGAGTTCCTAAATTTCCAGTAAAACAAGCTCCCATTGTGGAGTCATATGGAGTTTCTTTGTGCTTTTAACTTAAATGGCCTGATGTATTGGTAAAATCATTCTTGGGACTGTCACTGTGTGCATATACTCAGTCTCCCTTATGTTGTCAATGGGAACTTTTACAGGATTTGTATGAAGACATAATGAAAACACTCTTGGCTGCTTTATTTGTTGTTTGGGAGAGACTTGCTCACAAATGAAGAGGAACGAACAATACAAGTTCTGTTTTAGTGTCAATAAAGCCTTGATTATTGTGCCTGCGAACTGTTGGACAAGATGGTTTACTGCTGTGCCACCCCAGTTTGCCCATGGAGACCATGGGGGAGATTATCAAAGGTTTATCTTAGTTAGAAAAGTGTGTGATGCTTCAACATGTTTTGCATGTTTTGTCGATCAGGATTGAAGTTTCTGAATTCAGCAGACACAGAATAGCCTAACCTAGTTTTCCAGACAGAATCAGTGACCGAAGCTGACAGTCATCGACCTTGTCTATCAATAATTAAATGGACTCCTAAAGTGATCCTGCTTATTACCATCTATTACCATAGTACCATCTTTAAGAGTCAATTTAATTTATACTGTGCAATAGGTTTTGTGTGATCCTTACCAATTTTTAGCCCTGTTAGTAACAATAGGTACTGGATTTGTCCATCTGTTGTAGGTTTGTAGCTGGAGTAATTGGCCGGGAACGTATTCCAACATTTGAGAGGATGCTGTGGAGAGTTTGCCGTGGAAATGTGTTCCTGAGGCAGGCAGACATTGAAGATCCTCTAGAGGACCCGACTACGGTTAGTAATAAGCAGTTTCATTTATGGTTGCTGGTGTAACATCCTAGTGTTTTGTCTCAGAATAAGATGAACAATGCTGACGTCCTGTGAAGCTGGTCAAATGTAATGCAGTGTTTAACGTTCTACCAAAGTCATAACTCTGTTATGTGTCCACAGGGCGACCAGGTCTACAAGTCTGTCTTCATCATCTTCTTCCAGGGAGACCAGCTGAAGAATCGAGTCAAAAAGATATGTGAGGGGTAAGATACTAAGCTGGAGTTAAATGAAGGCAACATTAATCAACTTATGGCATTGCACAAGTCATGTACTGTACTCGGCCCACAGTTCTTTAAATGTGCACCCTGTCCTTTTTGTTTATCTGTGCTCAGGTTCAGAGCATCCTTGTACCCATGCCCAGAAACACCGCAGGAGAGGAAGGAGATGGCAGCAGGGGTTAATGCACGTATCGAAGACCTCCAGATGGTATGACCATCGATATAATATAGACTAGCAGGCAGTGCACCCATGCACAATCCAGTTGTTAACACTGACTCACACAAATACAAATACTCTTACAAGTTTGTTCTCTTCTCCCCTTTTCTGCACAGTCAGCTGCTGGTGTCAGTTCTTGTTGAAAACTGTCAGAATAGAGGAAATTGCATAAAGTGTGGTCAGTTCTTGTGGTCGTTCAAACATTGTGTCACTCTTCAGGCAAAAACAGCCTAGCCTGGTTGTTCTGCCAGATACTGTAAACAAGTAAAGCTAAAGAGAGAGAAAGTAATTACTTTAAATCTGCACTTGGGGCAAAGTACCACATTGGCAAATTTAGTTTATCTATCAAATGACAGCTCATTGAAAATGTTAGCCGATTAGATTAGGGTTCAGTTCTCTAGTTTGTGCTGTGCTTGTGCCTTTTCACTCACGCCACAGCAGCAGGTTGTTGAACTAAATTTTTTACCAAGAAAGTGGCCAGTGGTGTGCTTGGTGAGGTAGGATATTGAGAAGCAGTTATAGAGGGTGGTTTACAACTACGTCTGACAATTAGGTGACGAAAAAATCAGGCAGACCTCTCCTAGTCAGCTTAGGCCAAGCCATAGTGAGAGCACTAGTGTTTATTTGCTGATAGTGAGGTGTAAAGCTGCCTTCTGTCCTGTACATGCACACTGGTATATCAGGTCTTTGGAACGCATCTTGTCTTCCTGTGTTTTTACTAGATTATTTATATTGATAAAATTGTGATTTGCAATTGTTTTTTAAACCAATTGGAAGTTTCATTCTGCATAAGTGTGGTAGTTTGCTCCTTGATTGAATTGAAAAATAATTTTGTGAGCATAAATTTCTCAAGAAACTGGTTAAGTGACTTGATGAACAACAGCTACAACAAGGGGCGAACTCCAATGAACACTCACATCAAGACCAACACCAAAAACAACTGCCTGGCACGCCTTTGTCCTCTAATCCTCTCTCTTTAACACCCTGGTTGGCTTGTGCCAACCTGGTTTGGTAGTTTGGGGAACAGTGCCTAGCCTGCTGGTGTGTCTTGATAAGGCTTTGCAGTTGTAGTTACACACCAGGTCTGCAGCTCCAGCCCATGAAAGATAGGGCAGGGTTTCCTGCTGGCTGACAGTTTATCTGTGGTGGAGGGTGTGGGGTTTAATGTGGCGGGCTGCCACAGTCTAATGCATTAATGGAAAACCCTGCAGGGAGTGTGGTTTAACTTCAGCTGGATCTGTGCACAGAGCAATGTCCTCTAACAAGCAGAATCTAATCTCTCCACAGAGGCTGCACTGTTGTTGCCGTGTTTAATTCCTCCCTGGTGGCTTGGTATACAGTGAAAGGTACAAGAGATCAAAGGCATCCTTCCCTTTTTTGGCTTGGAAAACAGAGCTCTCTCTCACCCCTGTCATGTAGGCAGGCAGCTGCCCATAGGGGTGTTTAACATTGTGCCACCCACACCAATACCCAATCTGCCAACACAAAATAACACAGCAGAGAGACCACACTTGCTCTAGACTGAGGTTTAACTTAATCCTCAGGACTGAGTCTATCACATGCTACTTCAGTCTGTCAGCTAGTCATGTGTGGGCTTTGTTCTGGTGTTATCTGAGCATGATTATCTCGCCCCCGAAAGGGCAAGTACATAGGAGACTCCACCTCAAGCTTGGCCAGCCTCCTGTCTGACAGTGAGAGAGGTATCCCCTCATCCTCTCATGCTTGTGAGTCCGGGATATGTGCACCTCGCTGTTACACTTGTAGCTTAGTAGGCATAAGAGCTGGATGACAGAATGGCGAGGGTGAGGAAGAATGTCAGGCTACTTGGATAGCAATCAGTAATGTGTAGGCTGTTGAGAGTCCCAACAGTGGGTGAGACTGTGTGTGGGCACAGGACAGAGATCAAGTGTCCATGCTATTTGCTGATCATGGGATATGCTTTACTTTGGAGTCATACCGGAACATACCTGGGAATATCCATTTGTCGCTTGTGGGAAAGTGGTCAGATAGTTCCTCCCCTTCAGCATATGACAGTGCACACTAATCTCCCCATTAAATGTATTCCCCCTTTATAAAAAAGACAAGGAATCATCTTTAGCTGGTTCTGTGTTTGGTCATGTTGGGCACTCTTGTAGTCCCATGTCACAAACTGTGAAAAGGATTCATGGGGGATTACCCAGCCTGTAGGGCTTTTGTGAATATAATGGAAAAGTGCCCCAAAAAATCTTTCCATTTCCATCCCATTTGTAGGAATTCAGAGTAGTTGCTTTATGTCACTAGAAATTTGTCATTTTGATAGGGTTGTGAATCTTCAGCTTAACGTGAATTTGATTCAATTCATGATTCACTAGTTGGTTATTGAATTAAAAAAAACTTTTTTGGAATGATTGAGTTAGATTAGAGTTTGTAAACTGTTTTGATTCAATGATTTGATTCAGATCTTTTAGGCAAAATATTATTTCTATTAATAAACATGTGCGTTAATGTAAGACTGTCTGTCCTATTTCTGATGAAACTTGGAGAAAAAAATTGCACAAAACATTTACAGAGTGGTTGTCCGACTGATTCAGAGTGATTCATTCTATTTGTGTATTTTTGGAATTGGCAGAATTTTGTTTGATTCGGTAGATGAATTATTGCACCCCTACATTTTGATTATGTGCCTAAGACACATATCAGCAACAGATGTATTTGTATTTACCAGAGGATCAGAGTATAAGGTGAACCAGGATGTCAGCATCCCTACAGCAGGTAGGGCTTTAGTGTCATACTCACGGACACTTCGACAGGAATGGACACTGCCTCTCACAGGGGGATTTGACCTGTGACCCTCAGGCCCATGATTGACCTTATATAGTTTAGATCTGACCACTTCTCCTGTTCCTCGCTTCCAAAGGTGCTGAACCAGACAGAGGACCACAGGCAAAGGGTCTTGCAGGCTGCAGCAAAGACGGTCAGAGTGTGGTTCATCAAGGTGCGGAAAATGAAAGCCATCTACCACACCCTAAACCTCTGCAACATTGACGTCACTCAGAAGTGTCTGATCGCTGAAGTTTGGTGCCCTGTCTCGGACCTGGACTCTATCCAGTTTGCCTTGCGCAGGGGGACGGTGAGTCAAAGCCCCACCATGCAAAGGCACACATAGCAAAGTTATTTATGGAAAGTATTTGCCATTTAATAGGTTTAGTCCCATTCTTTCATGCACAGTTTGCCAAAGGCCCCAGTTTTGGCAAGAGAAAGTGAGTTGGTTCCAGTCTGTCTAGTTCCAAGTTGGGTTTATTGGAGCTGATTTGAACAAACCCCTCTAAACTTCAACATTACTTAAGCAGTCAGTGCGTGTGTTATGGCTATGTGAGGATTTTACACCTATGGAGGCCAGATTCCTGCAAGAGATTTGCATGCTTTGAAGTCACGCACAGGACATTACACAGTGGTTCAGACGGCAGGTCAAGGGTAGGAGACTCAGCTGTAATCATGCAACACTCAAATAAACACTGGGTAGGATTTTTAACGAGATGTTGTTTTGTACTTCCCATTTCTTGAGCCCAGTGTCATGAAGCCATTTAAATACAGTCAGGATATCTTTTATACAGCTGGCTTCACAAAACCCAACAATGGCAATCCTGGCCGGTCTCATGAAGGTGGTTATCAACTGGCTCAGTCAGCTGAGGATTTTACAGTCCGGCTATTAGTGCATTCACATAAAAGAGGTGGAGTTTCTAATGAATAGCCAGTCACATGGAGTGACCCAGAGATAAGATAAGGCAATATTATTGATCCTGCTCAGGAAATTAGGTCATTGTAGTAACAACAGTGATCGTATTCAGAAGGCAAAAGAAAATATAATATATGCACCCAACTATAATATAGATAATTACCACCTTTGTGACACTGGAAACTGCAGGTTAAACCTGAAATTCTCACTCATTCCATCTTTGTAGTATCTGATCTTGAATGGATCTCTGGGTGTGCCAACAGAGGTTCAGCCCTAACATGAATGGCTTCTCTCTGCACTAAATGTATCTCTGGTCTATTTTAAACCCTGCTTGTCTTATCCGGAATCAGGGCAATAATATGACCAGATCTCACCTCTACCACTACCTCATCCCTCCTAAAGAGCTGTTCTGGCAGTCTGACTCCAAATAGGATACAATTTGTTTCATCTGATTTATAGAATACTGTGGTGTCAACCCAAAAGAGTGATGATGAATGATGAGCTGTGATAGCTCCTGGTGCACGAATTGGGAAAGCAACAGGATTCTTCTCATTCCTGGATGATGAGAGAGCTCCAGCTGACATACTCAACACATGATCCCATTATCGGTTTTATTAATGGGATTAAGAAAATAACTCTTGCTCTCAAGGCTATGTGAGAGGATTGTTGTTGCCATCACTTCCAAACTCTTGGAAAGCTTAATTTTACCCAAAGTAGATTATGGGAGCCGATGCACAGCCAGTTTTATCTTTTTAAACGTGATTATTAAAGACAAAGTGATTTAAGCCATTCTAGATCAGCAGTCCAGCTCATGTTTAAGTAAATTAGCCCTGTGCTCCTTATGTTAATGCACAGCTCAACCTTTAGGGATGGGAATCTCATAATTTGATACCATTGCAATTGCTAGGGTTTATCACAACTGTCTCGACTATGTGATTAACATATAGATAGATAATTAGCTTACTTGAAACAGATTGGCTGTAATCACCAGGAATGAAGTTGGATAGGTGGATAACATGAGGAAAATCACATGCTAAACCGTGGTAACACATGACTAGCTGGCTCTATTGCTTAATAAACATGAATTGATTATAGGATTTGAAGAATTGATTCTGAATCAGGCAGAATCAAACGGTGCACTGGAAAAATCTTTTTGTTTCTGCCTCTAGCCCTAGTAACCTTATGTTGTATTATGTTATGTGTGGTACTTTAGGAGAAGAGCGGCTCCACTGTTCCCTCCATCCTCAACAGGATGCAGACCAAGCAGACACCGCCCACCTACAACAAGACGAACAAGTTCACCTCAGGCTTTCAAAACATTGTGGATGCCTATGGAATCGGCAGCTACCGGGAGATTAACCCAGGTAAACACGATTGTCACACCTCTCTCCATGCATTCCTCAGAGTCTGACCTTTCTCTGTCAAAACTAAGATCATCAGTGTTATGCTGCATCTCAGGAGGCAGCTGAGCTTTGGATTTAAAGCATGGCCTGTTTACCCAGCTGGGTGTGGTATTGAGCTGCAGGAAGTGAAAGGCTTTTGCCTCAGCTGCCAAGTCTGCTTCATCACCCATTATCACCTTGTTGGGACATACGGTGTATCATGGAGTGTTCAATCATACGTTTTTTTCACCTGCCACCCTATCCTCCCCTCTTATGTTGTTGCCTGCCTCCTTGTCTCCAGCACCATACACCATCATCACCTTCCCCTTCCTATTTGCTGTCATGTTTGGTGACCTGGGCCATGGGGTGCTCATGACTTGTGCTGCCCTCTATCTGGTGCTGAGAGAGAGCAGACTGATGGCCCAGAAGAATGATAATGAGGTATGGCTGTCTCTCATGTCCCACCATGGCCATCACATCAGCCCTAAACCATCTTTTCTGGTGACACATCACACCCACAACTGTTGAGGACTTGGTGGATCCATGGATTTATGCTAATAATTGCAATTGCTAATATTAGGAACCTGCTGATTACAAGAGTTGTAGTAGTTATATTTAGAAGATAAACATGCTCATGTTTTTTATTTTATTTTTTATTTATTTATTTTTTGGGGGGTTGTTTTTATCTTTCACCTGAGATCACAAGAATAAATTGCAATCAATGTTTTCTGTTAGATGTTCAGCATGGTGTTTGCGGGGCGCTACATCATCCTGCTGATGGGGATCTTTTCAGTTTACACGGGCATCATCTACAATGACTGCTTTTCCAAGTCCCTCAACCTGTTTGGCTCTGGCTGGAGTGTCAAGCCCATGTTTATCGTTCGAGTTGGAGGCAACTGGACGTAAGTATCAAAGGCAGAAGTGACTGATTATAGATTTAACCCAATACCTCCTGTAGGTGTGTAATACTTCAAGTTAAGGTTACTGATATTCATACTATGTTCTTATCTGCTTCAGGTTTGACACACTCAGGGACAATAGAGTTCTGCAGTTGGACCCAGCGATAGATGGAGTGTTCAATGGACCATACCCCATTGGCATTGATCCGGTGATTATTTTTCTTTGTGATCTGTGCTGTGTCTTAAGTCTCCAAACAAATGAAAACTAGCATAGTACTTAGCTACGTGCTTGCCAGCTGTCCCATAGCGCCATCAGAAAATGTAGATGCAAAAAAAAATGAAGAGACTCCGTCATACCAAATTTGTGACTCTGCCATCCCTCAGATATGGAACATTGCCACCAACAAGCTGACATTCCTCAACTCCTTCAAGATGAAGATGTCTGTTGTTCTGGGTGTCATCCACATGCTGTTTGGAGTCACCCTCAGTCTCTTCAACCACCTGTGAGACTTGTTCAACTGCTGCTTTCATCCCCATTTATTTATACTGATGCCCAAAAGTACAAGGACACAAGAGAGCAATTCTGCTTTCACCTCTAAGTCTTTGACTTTGCTCATGATTGTTATATGCATTGACAGATCAGTTGCTTATGTTTTTTATGCAGGTATTTCAAAAAGCCTCTGAACATCTACCTGGGCTTTATCCCCGAGATTGTCTTCATGTCCTGCCTGTTTGGCTACCTGGTCATTCTGATCTTCTATAAGTGGTTGTCATATGACGCCCGTACCTCCAGGGATGCTCCCAGTCTGCTAATTGCCTTCATCAACATGTTCCTCTTTAACTACAGCGACCCTAGTAACAAACCTCTCTATGCAGGACAGGTCAGATACTTCTCTGTTATTCACTCCATCCACTCATTTTTCCTGTAGTAAATTATACTGAAATGAGCCACAGCCACCTAATCTTTTCCTCCCATAATTTTTTCCCCCGTCTTCTCTGTTCTTCTCACCTGGATATACAGATGGGCCTCCAGTCACTGCTGGTGGTCATCGCCTTGGCATGTGTTCCCTGTATGTTAATAGTGAAAACACTGGTTCTGCGGAGACAGTACCTATGGCGGAAAAACCTGGTAAGAAGGAGCAGATCTGTGCATGCTCTCTCTCTGTGACATTGCACGTACAGTATATTCACAATGGGCCCCATTTATCAAGCGCCATGCCTGGGATTTTTTGGCGTAATTCCTTCGCACTGACGTTTACACATGAAAATTGGGATTTATCAAACTTTTCGGGTGCCCAACTTGTTGGGACATGTGAAGGAAATTTATACAAACCCGAGAGCACACATAATTCATGTGTAAACTTCACAGCTCATTTTTTTATTTGGAGTATTTTCTTTTTTTAATGATGACTCTACTCTGCTCTGGAAGTATCCCACAGTAAAACACATCACCAGTAATCACACCAACGCGCTCACCATTTTGGAACTGTATCAGATGTTCACTGGCCTCCTCCCATAGTGTTGACAAGCCTTATTTTATTTTTTATTAATTTTTATTCTTTTTTCAAGTTTCATATCAAAGTATTTTCATCTGACCTCTTGAACAGTTGTGAATATGAAACACGTCCTCTGAAATTATTTTCTGCCATAGTTTTTTGAAATTGTTTATATACTTTTTATTTTTTGCTTTTGTGGAAGAGAAACCACAGCACTGCCACTAAAGAGTATATCTTTGTTCTGCTTAACATTGCGAAGTAATATCACTTCCACCTCTGGCTCAGAGAAATTCTTCTGCCCTCTGGATGCCATTTCACACAGGTGAATATGAGTAGGTGGATGTGCTGTTGTGACTTACATGCTGTTTCTCAGGTGGGGTGATTATGGTAGCGTCTGATGATTGAGGTTGTGCAAACACACTTCCAGTTCACGAATGGTTGGCATTTATCAACATACACATGCGGGTACGAAGCAAATGCCACAGCTCTGAACATTTGATAAATGCAGTGGAAGGTTTTAGTTCGTATACATATATGCGGAAACTTATACAAACGTTTACCAAAATATTGATAAATGAGGTTCAATGAGTTCAGCAACTGCAGTTATTTCTGCACACCTTGTTGCCTCCTAACTTCTGTCTAAAATCTTGCATGACAGGGCACACAGAACTTTGGAGGGATCCGGGTGGGCAACGGGCCCACGGAGGATGAGGCTGAGATCATCCAGCATGACCAGCTCTCACAGCAATGCGATGACGAACCTGAGGTGAGAGACCCAAGGCCTATCCAGGAATAATGTCTCCTCCTTAGCAGCATTTTCCCCCTAGTGCTTAAAGAGCTGAAGTCACAGTAAGCCAGTATTTTGGTGAGGGAGGTGGAGGGAACACTAATTTCAGGATCCATTTCCAGCCTAGATGGAATATATTTAAATAATTCATTCATTCAGCCACAGTTGGAAACCCTAACCATTGCCTCATGTTTCCTCTCTCACAGTGACATGAAATAACATCAATTATGGATGTAGGTTTGGTTTGGCAAAAGCATTTGAACAGGCCCGAGTCTCTTCTCATTTCTAAATTATCATTATTGTAGCCTTAGATCATGGTGATAGAATAACGTGAAATGAACAGATGACATTACAATTAATATGGGTGTTTACTTTGTGGCATAGCTCTGTTTCTCATTTCCCCACCTTTTGTGTGCAGTTGCTGATAAGTGTCAGGAATCAACACCCCAGCTCCTTTTACCTTTCTTGAATTTCAAACCAGTCAGGCTGCTTGTTATATTACCTGCAGCACTCTGAAGCTACAAGCAAATAGAAACGCAGTTGTGCGTAGGATGGAGCCGGTTCATTTTATGGTCAAGGCTGGAGAGGGCCTTTGTGTTGATGTACATGGACCTTTTCAAAGTGCCTCAAATAGATTTAATCTCCTAGTATTGTTCTGTTTGCTGACTTCTGGAGCAAAGAGCCATTTGATATGACTGGAAGCAACTGTTTATACTGTTGAGGTCAGAGTCCAAGCCATTATAAACGCATTCTTTGAGGCTGGTGCTCCTCATAACTCACCTGGCTTAACTGTGCTTCAATTCATCAAAGCTATTAGGCTGTTTTCTGAGTGCTGGTGTGCGAGCCGTGGTTTGCTGGGCACATCAGAACAATGTGTAAGAAATTATATTTATTTTCATAATCTACTCCTGTGCACAGTTTTGACAAGGGCTCAGAAGCTGAAGAATGAGTGGGTGAAATTTCTCTTGTTTTTATTATTAACAGTATCCAATTTATTTTGGTCTTGTTATATTTCTGTACTTTGACCAAAGTGTACTCTGTGTGTGTGTGTGTTTGCACTTTGTATGTTGTATTAAAACTCTTAACCCTGGCTGGACAGGTGTTGATGTTACTTAATCTGGGTGCTGAAGCAGCAAAACTACCTCTTTATGTCAACAGAGAACCTCCTTGTGTGGGCATTGCTTACACAATGGCCTGCTTCAATCATTTCATCAAATATCTACAGATAATAAGATGTCCTCCAATGAATACTTGTCTAAGGTTGTGTTTCATAATGAATACTTTCCGAGAAGGAATTTACAAGATGACATGGTACAACTTTTTGTCCACGCGATGTGGCTCACATGGTATTACATAAAAGCATAAAAGGAAATATGCAGGAGCATATAAGGGATAAAAAAACATTTCAGTTATTACTGTTTTATCACTATACCTGACGAAGGTCTACAACTGAAACATTGTTTATTTGTCTAATAAGGATTTTAGCAGTATAAAATGAAATCTTTGTGTTCTAAAAACAAAGTAGTCACTTGCTATGACCAGACCAGCTCTTCTGGTAGTGTGTAGTGTGTTTAGCTTGTAACGTTTACAGGGCATTTTAGAGTTATCAGCATTCCCTATCAATGGCTCTCAAAGCAGCACCATGCACAGCAGCAGCACGCCCAAGACCAGGAAACACACATACACACCAGTGAATGTCAGAATAGAATGTTGTAATCCTCTAATATTGACTTCATCCGCTTACCTTATAATTCTGTGTGTCTGTCACTGCTTTTTCCTATTTATTGATATCTGTTCGTGTGGGTGTGATGTCAATAACCAAGCGTTGCCTTTTGTCACCTGCTTTCAAGGCCCAAGAGGAGGAAGAGGTAGGACAGGAGCTCATGACTGCCCGCACCACCCACCCTTCTCCTCTCCAACTGCATGTCTCGCCATTCTGGCTTTCTCCCTGTCCTTTAGCCTTGTTGTCTGTCCATGCTGCCAACCAGTGTCTGGTGCTCTTAGTTGTGTCTGTCTGTGTGTGTGTGTGTACTGTATGTGTTAGTCTGTGTGTCTGGTATGCCTTGTTGTAGCGTGGGTTTAGGAGATTCCTCAAGCGGCTTGTTAAGTGGGGGCAACATCTTCCAGACCAAAGCTTCTTCACGTGGTGGCTTTTAGGTGCATGAGGCATCCAGCAGGGCAGTTCAGCTGATTCCTCTGGTTCAAGGGGTCCTAAAAGGACAGTTCCTCTGCCAGTCTGTGGGGGGTTTGCTGATCTACAGTCTCAAATGGCTTCTCCAATCAGTGATTGTTTAACCTCTTTGTGATCTGATTGAACGTTTACTATTAAATGAACCAAACTCTTTATGTGGACCCCAGGACCAGTACTAGAGATTATAGCACTTATGGGTTCATGTTGATGTGTGACTGTGTTTCTGTGTCTTCACAGTTTAACTTTGGGGATGTAGCAGTGCACCAGGCTATCCACACCATAGAGTACTGCCTGGGCTGCATCTCTAACACAGCTTCCTATCTGAGGCTGTGGGCCCTCAGTCTGGCCCATGCACGTAAGTCATAACACGCCTTTACATCTTCACATTCAAGCTTTGAAATCCATAATTTCATGCACAAACATAAAGAGAAACAAAGCCACACAAATCAGTTTAGCCCTAAGCTCTTGTTTCTTTCAGTATAAACCATGTCCTGTTTTTTTTCTCCCATGTCCAGAGTTATCAGAGGTGCTGTGGTCCATGGTGATGCACATTGGCCTTTCCACAAAAAGCTTTGGAGGCTTCATTCTTCTCTCCCTAGTCTTCGTCTCCTTTGCCGTTCTCACAGTTTGCATTCTTCTCATTATGGAAGGTCTGTCGGCCTTCCTGCACGCACTGCGTCTGCACTGGTGAGTGAATTATTGTGTTTCTGTCTCTGTCTTATTTGTTGTTGCATTGTGTACATTCCTTTTGTTTTCTTTCTTTCCTCAGTCTTGGTCTCAGTCACAGTTTCACTTGTTATCTGTAACAATTGCAAAGCAGACTCACATTACACATGGTACATGGTCCTCACTGGGCTGTGCAGATGTTATCACTATTTTAAACCCTTTTTCCTGGCTCTGAATCAGTATTTAGTAATGTGTTAAAATCTTTGAAATGAGCTGTCACCTGCAAGATTTAAAGGGTTAGGGGGGTTAAATCCATGAAAAGCATTTATCAATAATAATAATAATAATAATAATAAACTTTATTTATAGAGCACTTTTCAAAACAAATGTTACAAAGTGCTTTCCAATAAAACAAAATTAAAATAGAGCACACAAATACATAGTTTAAGAGGGCCCATGATCGTTTTATGCACCAGCTCAGTGAATAAAACCAGTAATAAAAACTATAAAACATAAAACTTAAATAAAATCAGGAAAAGCTCTCCGATAAAAATGTGTTTTAAGACGTGACTTAAAAGAGAGCACAGAATCAGCCGACCTGATGTCCTCGGGCAGGTCATTCCAGAGCCTCGGCGCCCGGACTGAAAATGCTCTGTCCCCCTTTGTTTTCAGCCGGGCCTCTGGAACACTTAAAAGACCTTTGCCCGAGGAACGTAACGTGCGTGGTGGAGAGTAGGGTGATAAAAGGTCGGCAATGTATCTTA
>OMKZ01056412.1:0-13004 GCA_900302535.1 Neoniphon sammara | reverse complement strand
CGTTAAGATAGCTTTATCCAGGGTAAGAGTTTGTATAAAAGTTTTAAAAGTACATAAAGATGCAAAAATTCTGGCCGAGAATCCAGCGCGTACACAGTCAAGCGTATTACCCGGAAGAGGAAGTCGACAACAGTATCTGCAACAGTATCTGCAGTATCAAAAGGAGGCCCCTGGTAGATTGGAGATCAGCACCGATCTATGAATGTCGCATGACTGTATGACACAGACGTGTAGCTCCCTCTGCAGGATAGACCATCTTTTATTGAGCCTTTAGTTTCCACAGGGTATCGGCTGCCGTCCCAGGGTGTGTCAGCAAGGTAGACTGGAACATGTCCCACTTAGAAGTTAACAGATTGTGGTTTTTCAGCGCCCTCTTTCCTGGCCTGTAGCCTGGAACTTGCCTGGGTGCCGTCTAGAGCTCAGGCAGTCAATTATGTGCTTTCCATTGATGCTGTTTGTGATGTACCGACCAGTTTATGACTCCTGAGTAAGGCATGGAGGAGCCGGTCTTGTTCCCTAATTAGTGTCTTTGTCCAGTGACGCTGAAAATGTCTCTGAACTGAGTTTGATAATCCATAGACAAATACACAAAGCATGCCAGTGACACAGGACCTCATGTCTATAATTATCCTCCTCACAGGAATGCTGGCTGACTGGACTTTCACTAAATCACTAAATGGCCTTTAGGTCAATGAGGCATGATAACTTTTGAACAGTTGGGGATCCATGAATTAAACCGCTTGCCAAAGCAGAGGTCATCTGTTACAGTGGTGTGGATCATTTGGATTGGACACAGTAATCATCAAACACTAATTGACAATTTGAAATTATGCAGAAAAATGTCAGCAGTACTTAAACTGTTCTTGAGTGAAGATTTTGAAAGAATACGTTAAAGCAAAAGTTTAACACTGATGGACAGGGAGTACAAATTCACCCATTGAGCATTTATGTACCAAAGGTGCTGAAATGATCCCCCCTAGTCTACCTTCCTACTCCAAGACTATGGAATGGCAGGCATTTTGGGGTTCCTTGTTTTGAAGGTCATCCAGCCGTTAGTTAACTTTGGCTATTAAAAATAGACCCTGATCGTTTTCCTGAGGGGAAGAGGCTTGGGTTTCTGACCTCTGACCCAGTTTTAGAGGAGCAGCGATGTGATCATGGGCGGTGCAGGTAGGCTCCATTATCAGCTGCTCTACAGAGGCAGACTTTGGATTGGAGATCAGGGGTCCCCTGTCACAAATGCTCTGACTTGCCTATGAGTTTGTGTTATTGTTTCTGTGTGGAAAGTTTCCCTTTTTTTGATTGGATCCTTCCCTTATTTTCTCTCCAGGGTGGAGTTTCAGAACAAGTTCTACTCAGGCCAGGGCTTCAAGTTCCTCCCCTTCACCTTCGAAAGCATCTTGGAAGGGAAGTTTGAGGAATGAGCACTGCCCACTCTTCCTCTTCCATTTATGTTGTTTGTCTCTTGAAAATCTGTGTTGTTGAGTAGTTATTTTTGTGTGATGTAGTACCCATCCTTCAGGTTGTTACCACCGCTACGTGACTGACGCTCCCCATGGCCATCTGTTGAGGTCTGTCAAAACTGCCATTTGTTCTAAACCTCTCAGCATTTTTAGAATTTTCCCCATCTGGATCTGAAACATCTAGTCAGAAATGAATATAATATCCAGTTGTCCTTTGTTAAGTTGTCCATACAGATATTCATTCATTCCCCAGAGGAATAACCTTGTTTGTAATCTGTTATATATTATGTCATAACACAGTCACTTTATTTTATTCTCTTTTTTCTTGTTTAATATTATTTATGCAATGTTTTTCTTTATGAAATCTGCTTTTTTGTCCTTCATCCCCTCTGAGAGTTGCACTGCTGATCATTATAAATGAGGTCTACTTTGCCACAGTAACAACTGCAAACTCCCTGTTGATTCATGTTGATAGATGATTATTCAGAGCAGATTCAGACACAGGACCGAGTGTGTACTTCATTACTAAATGTCTGTCCACATTGTTGTAACCAGGTTGTCCCTTTGTCTCTGCCTTTGTCCCTTTTTCTTTACAAACTGCCAACATCTCATTCAAACAGCCTCGCGTTTGTTTGATTTCGTAAATACACACACCCACACTGCACACACACACACACACACACACACACACACACACACCTTTATTAAATCTGTATGCAAGCTTCACATCCAGAGTATTACTGTAAAGGTCCAAAGGGAATAAATTCTAACTATTCCACCAACATGTCAGTCTGTTCTGTGAAAACAAAGCTGAGTTTGTCCTGCATTGTGCTCTAATATCGCCACAAATGCCCTTTCTATTGACTGATCAGTTTTCAACATAATATGCAGTGAAAGATTGGGAATCTATCTGTCATTTGTGGTCCGGATAGTCTGATAGTAGTGTAGATTAATTTATGAAACAGCTGGATTTTCTGTGATAATCCAGCACAGTTAGATGATTTTTGAGTCTTGTTGATTTTTGTTGTTCCATGTGTTGATTACATTTTTATGTTAAGTTTTACAATGTTATTGACCTGTTCAGAAGGGAGAGAGAAGGGCAGACCACAGCAGAGATATTAAAAAAAACAGAATCAGTCTTATGTACATCTGTGACCACCTACTTTAATTGTGCATCTCTGTCAATAAAGTGGAAAGACATGGTCTTAACTGCTGCGTTGGTTGTCTTTTTCTCTTGCATGCAATTTGCCCTTTCTTTCATTTTTTTTCCCAATAAGTTTAATTTCATACAGTTTGTGTGCAGCCTCTCTGGTGATTACAGTGTAGCAATACCTCTGTGACTTGTTCCACTGTGTCTGCACCTCTTGATGGTGCTGTTGGACAGGCAGATATTCAAAGTCAAGACTGGATTTCATGACTTGTAGCTGAGATTTCAGTTTCAGTGTTACTTGTGTGCTTAGATATGTGAGAAGGGTCTTTTCAATGAGTGCTGCCTCTCCTGGATGTCTTATAGTTTGTGTTAGTTGTAATGTAAGCACGTCAAGTTACCCATGACAGATAAATTATTTTAATTATCTGTTCAACGATTGAACTTTAGGCCTGAAAGGTGATACCAGGTAATTCTGTGCCAACAAAAAGGAAATTACCCCAGAAAGTACTGACAGCCTTAGAAATGGAGGTACAATTATGTATTTTTCACATAATAGGCTATTTCTTAAGTATGCCACTTAAAATTGCATAACTGGCTTTACCCAATCTCACTGCCTAGCAATTATAAGTCCAAACAAAAGTGTCCAGCTATGTCTGTACTCATATTGCACGGGCTTGTTTAACTTTCTTCGTCTTACCAAACAGCAAGAAATTTGCAACTTTCACAATATCCCACAATTAAACTTGCCCTAATTTTGAAGAATGACTGGCGCGGTCTCTGGGGTTTCTCATCCTACACATATCCTAATCTGAGACTGGGGCTCATCCTACTGGCACCTTGGGAGGACCCCGGGCCGAGGAACACGATGTCCTCTCTAGGAAGAATGTATGTTTTTGCTGAGGGGGGTCACTATTAACCACAACAGCCCATAGTAATAATAGAGCTCTTTGTTTATCTTACAGTTTTTTTTGAACAGCCTCATTTAATTTGATATTTCCCAGCATGTCATGTATAAGCAAGGGTGAGAGCCAGTTTGCATAAGAGCCCTAGAAATCCTGCTGTGTTTACACTTCAGGGACCTTTATTCTCCAGTGGTCATGTTTCAAAGCATAAACCCCAATGAGACGGCGCTTACTATTTTGTTGCTTTATCTAATGCAAATACGCAGTGCACTTTAGCTTGGCACAAAACCGTTGCTAGGAATGTTGTGTTTCTCCTAAGGTTATAATAGATTTTTCTTTGGGATAACAGAGATGCTATTGCAGCTGCTCTAAAATGACAGGCCTCGGGGTTCTCAGTTTTCTTGATCCAGGCGCAGGGAACAGGACTTTGACATTCAGGACGTTGTATTAGTCAGCCAGAGGCAGCTTTACCCTTCGCAGCCAAATCCAAGTATCACTGTGTACTGTTGTAGATCACGATCTGCTGGCCAAAGACCAGTCCATACCTCGCTGTATGTTGAATAACAGTGCAGTGTGTGTGTGTGTGTGTTTTCATGTGACTGGCCTCAGCCAAAAGAGCCCAAACTCTGTTCCATGAAATCTGGGTTCACAGTGTTCTGCCGGGCTGAACTCATGACTCAAACTTACACATCCTTCTGGGATGGCAGACTCATGAGAGCGATTTTTCCCTTTCAAAGGTACACTTTGCAGCTGTGGAATTGTATTGATGTTCTCCCTTTTTTCTTCAGGTTTGTCTTTTCTTTTCCAACCACAGAAATTTATCGCCTGTTTTAGACTTCCAGAGAGGACAAAAACAGATAATCACATTTTTAAGTGCTGCCCCTCTCACCCAGTGCCAGTGTTGCTGTTTTGGAAACATGCAGCAGATATTTAATAATGCAATATCTTTCACATGAGCAGCTGGCAGTGTGTAAACTAGACTGAGTAAAATCGTATTCAATTAAAGGCATAATCCCAAAGAACAGTCATTTCTATTCAACGTTAATAAACGATTATGTGAACCTCAGCTGAATCTTTTCCAAAGAACTGAAAAACGACATTCCTCCCATGATGACTCGGTTTAAAATGCCTTTCATCTACTGGTAAACCTGGATCTGATACACAGGCATAAAAAATAAACTGAAGTGACTCTAGAACCTGTTTGCTTGAGTTTCAGTGTAAAGAAAAAAAATGAGTGAAACGATCTGTCCTAGCTGAGAGCTCTTGGTCTTGTTTCCACTTGACATTCCTCTCATTCATTTTTGTCCCTGTTACGCACTTAAGGCATTTGCACCACCAAATATGTACTATCTGTCCTGTTGGCAAGACAAACTACTATAACCTGTCACATCAGTTACAGCTGACAGACAGGTGGAGAAGGAGATGGAGAAAGTAAAATTGTTTATGCAGACATGATTGACAAGCAGACTATTAGGCTTTAGAGAAGACCCAGGTGAGGCTGGGACAGCGGAGGCCTCCCTTTACTCTGAGGGCTTGTACCTTTCCACACCACTGGGATTTTATTACCAGGTCTTCAGATAACATTGTTCCTGAAACAGTTTTCCACGATCCGTCTGACCTCCAGCTATTGTTTCCATTTTTTTTCATACACCGATTTGGCCGATTACATCAGGAAGCTTCACACAATATGAAAATCTGACAGCAGTGACAATGTTGCACACACGCACATAACACACACACACACACATGCAAGTATGAAAACATGCTTCCATAACTCTGTGGGAGAGAGTTGCATAACACAAAAAGCCGGAAGAAACGGGGAGAGTGAAAGAGAGAGAAAACAAATGGCTGTCACATAGAAGCAGGCATGGCTGGCTTTTTGACTAATTAAAGTGTTCCAGCCTCCTGGCAACCTCGAAACTATTCCTGGACGCATCAGCAAGTTCCTGTGCAGCGTCAGAAAAATTAGAAAAGGATGACCTTATTGGTTCTCTTGCCTCCCATCCTCCACACCCATGCCCACAGAGGTAGCAGTGCCAACAAATAAAATCTTCTGACACTGCCAACACACACCCTCACGCAACCAAAACGAACATTATGTCACCAAGCCAGTAGCTGCTGCCAAATAAAATCATTACTGCGAATGCGTGCCAAATAGAAACACATCTAATTGTCCCTTAGATGTGAAGAACTTATGAGCACAGGTAGCAGTTACATAACAGATTCAAATCTTTATTGTTGCCCATCCTGTTTAATAGGCAACCACAAGTGTGGAGTAATTTTCTGAAGGATAATAGAGATCACTCCAACAACATCCAGCTTAACAAGTTATATAATCTGTTTTTTCTCCTAAAATTTGTTTTTTCTAAATCTGCTAAAACAGTGAGAAAATTTCATTTGTCTCTGAAGTGGTTTGGTGTTTTCATAGTACTGAGTTACAATATATCTTGAAATAAGCCGATAACTCTTCAGGCATTCTTCAAGATAATGCCTTTGGTTCAGGAAAAGGTTCAAAACGAGGTGGTTTGCATGGAAAACAAGTGAAACACCGCCTTGCTGACAGGCTTATTTTCTTACTTTGAGAAATACAGGCGTTTAAGACTACAAGATAAAATTACTTTTAATAACGGGCATTTTTTTGCAGTGAAGTTGCATGATTAAAAGGAGGCAGAGAGACGTAAGAGAAAGGTAATAAGAGATAGAAGGAAATGCATTGCTGAAGGACAAACGTGGACCGCCATCTTATCTTGACTTTTCAGCGCACAAATATGTATAATCATTCAAATGTTTGCCTTGCTGTGTGTGTGTGCACGTGCACCCTGGATGAGGTCGATTCCCCATCCAAGTACAGTAGTGACCAAAGGAGAGTCCTGTGGGTTGAAAACCAAGAGCTCGAAAAGATCCAGACCACCAGAATCTCTTGGCTGTCAGTTTGAAACCCTTGGCTCCCTCCAAAGTTTGTAGAAACACAGCGAGCCCACAGAGTTCAATGTGGGTATATTTATGTGTCTGTATATATATGTTTGTGTATGTGTGCATAGGCTGCAGTATATGTACATGTGAGCGTTGGTTCATGTGCGTAGCGGCCTGCAATCCAAACAACAGCGCTGGCAATGTTATTGTTTCTTTCCATGAGCTTACCCACAGTGAAATTGGACCTTATAAGGACTGACTTAGCAGTGCCCTTTGTTTTGGTTTGGTTCCATACGCAGCTTTAGAGTTGAAAAGTTCTCCCTGTGATGAGTGTACATGTCGTATGGCTTTCGAATAATCATCCGTGCCAGCAGTGCCCCCATGTTGTGGCAGGATATGAACACCGCAGACGCAGGAAAACAGGCAGCAGCGTCGGGCCGCGCTACTCTTTGTCGAGAATGCTTTTGTTGTTCTCGAGCCGTTTCCAGGGACTGAATAAATAGCTCTGCTTAACCAAAGGCATTTGCCTCCCTCGCTGCTATGAATGCACCACCATGAGAAACATATTACCAGCGGTTACGAGTGTTTTGCCCCTTTTGGAAATTCTCTCCCTCTCTCTGTTTTTCTTTTGAAGGCATTGCTGCGACACGTGAAAGCAATGTCCTCCATAGTTCGTCCCGGTCAATATTTAGAGGGTGCACGAGGGGAATTTCAGCCAGGCTTGGAGGACTCCCACCTTTTATCATGGTTGGTCTAGTTATCTATTTGAAATACTACCGCATTATGGCACTGAGAGATAGGATCCAAGGTTAACTGCTGGAATGCTTCTCAAGATGATCCCGTGTCCTCTGTCCTCTTTAGGTCTCACCATCAACAGGCCACTTGAACTTATAGCGGGCTTTGAGCGGATCTTGAAGGTCTGCATCCATTCATAGCTGTCCATTTCATAACACAGCTTCAGGTCAGCGCTGGAATGTAACAGGAGTGGACTAATTTGGAGGGAGTGACTGCGAGGCACATACCAAATTAGAGGGTCAGAAAGTGTTAAGAGCATATATTGTGTGTCAATAGGATGTCAGTTGAGTGCATTCCAAAAGCCATGAAATGGAAATTCTTTGGTTAGACATACATGGCGTGGCCAATGAAATTAACAGCCTGATGCTGGTGAAACATGGATGAATGACTATGATGGATGTTGAAAAGATGAGCTGAGATCCGGGATTGTTATAGAGGCGAGTTGAATAAAAGGTGAAGAGCGTTGCAGAGGAAGGCTGCCGCGAGATTGCGAGTTTTCTAAAACCCTGGAGGATAGATTCGTTTTCTGATCCCCCTTTTTTCTTGACTGCCCTGACTTTGGTGCGCTCTCCCCATAACGAGAGGATAATCAGGACCATAAGCGTAAAGGAATTTCCCCCATTATGTAAGGTGTGAGGGAGCCGCTTCTAAGAAAGCTGGCGCACTCAAGGAGATCTAGAGATAGGGAGATTGGGAGAGACAGGTAGAGTGAAAGTGCAGCGGCAAGAAGAGACGGAGAGAGACAAACAGAGCGAGAGAGGTCAGGGAGAAGGAGAGGAGAGAGTGCTATGAGAAGCTGGGAACTCTCACTTCCCTTCATGTCTGCAGCCGAACTCCGCAGAGTGATGGAAATAGGCCATACAGAGGGCCAGCAGGTTGGCCGAGAATAGCTGTCTCCAACCATGTGTGCCATCAAAAGGCAAAAGTGAGCACACTTTATTCCAAATGGCACATCTCAGAAAATTTGCAAGATGAAGATGAAGTACCACAAAATGCCATAAAGCATCACCAAAATACATCAAAGTGTTTTACAAAGAGCCATAAGGAACCCCAAAGCATTAAATAACCACAAAGTACCTCAAAGAATCACACAGAGCCACACAATAATGGGCCACAAAGTTCACCACAAAGTACCACAAGTATACCATTAGGTACCAGAACACACCTTGCACCCGCAGCTGTAAACAAGGATAAAAGAGGTAAATGTGTCATGCATTAGGGAATTTTCCCACACCAAGACGGGTTCTTTGTAGTATTTTGTTGAACACTTTGTGATACATTGTGTTGCGTGTTGTAGTTTTGTGTGATATTTCATAGTACACTCTGATACACTTTGCAGTGCTTCTTGGTACCTCTCGCTTTGTCTGTTTCTCTTGGTTTGGGTGGTACTCATTTTGTGGTCATCTTTACCTTCAAAAAGCGCTCCAGATGTTATCCTCATGCACTCAGATCACAATTACAAATAGATGCGGTTGATGTAAATAAATATTTGCACTGCAGATCATTACACTCATGATACCATTTTCTCAGCATGTTCCCAAACCTCCCATGGCAAACAGATATGAAACCCGCAGTCAAAATTACACCCTGTTGTCAAACACAGCCGACCTTTCATTATTGATCATTTTGGCCTCCACTGTGGACTAGAGAGAAGCGTCTAACTTCCCAAGTGGCTTACATTTCAGATTTCCTGTTCCGGATTTTTACGAACCTCAAGGGACCAAAGCGGGACGGCTGGAGGTGCTGACAGCATCGGTTTTGTTTTAGGATGCATGGTTGGATGAAAGGCCTGCTGAATGCTTGCAGCCCAGCAGATGTCAGAAGTAAAGTCCCACGCATGCTAGAATGGGACAGTAAAAATCAATATTTGTGAACTATCTTAGCCTCAAGAGAGATTAATTGGTATGGAGGACATGAATAGATTTGCCTCACTGTGCTGTTTATAAGATTTATCTGTTGCCTAATAAACCTCAGAAAACATCAAGAGGGACCTCAGCTTCAGTTCACTGAGATTGTCTGAGATTGTTGAGAGTAAGTTATCTGTGTCAGGCTAAGCTTTGGTCTTTATTTTTATTTGTTTGGGTCTGCGGGAGCCAAATGCTCTCCTCCTACAAAGCTGGTTTCTCTCTTGCTGAGATTTTTGCCGTGCGCCCACCTCAAAATCTCAGTCTAGAGATAACTGTGCAAACTGTCTCTCCATCTGTCTTAAATCCTCCCCTAATGGTCGCCTTGAACATCAAAGTCACAACAACTGATTCTGAGAGTCATTCTGAGAAACCGCCACTAAATCAACCACTTCAATCGGGCTTGGATGCTTGTGCGTGTGTGTGTGTGTGTGTGTGTGTGTGCGCGCGCGCGCAGCAGTATGGAAACAATACTGCCTCCCACTGAGAAAACAAATCCCATTTAACAAGGATGAGGAGGACGGGGGGAATAAAGAAATAATAGACACTTTTTTTAAGCTAAGGAAGGAGGCCAGTTATGAACATTTCTGGCATTCCACTGCTTCCACTCTGAGCAGCGGCAGGATATTTTGTAGGGGGAAATGGTCAGTCAAGCCAAGGCCTCCGGAGCAGGACCCTGCAGGGAGCCCCACTTACTCCTTATTGGCCACACTCATGCTGGATTGGCAACGTGCCGACCGAGAGAGGAAGAGCAGATTAAAGCAAGAATTCAGAATATTGGGAGGCGAGGCTATTGTTCAACCTGACTCAAACAAACAAGCAGGAGTGTGTGTGTGTGAGAGAGAGAGAGCGAGAGAGAGAGTCTGTGTGAGTGAGAGGGAGAGACATTTTACTAGAGTGGAAAGCATGAGTGTGTGTTCCTCTTCACAGGACACTGGTATTTCCTGTGAAGAGAGGCTGCTGGATATTTCTAGAAAACAGGCCCAAGAGAGAAGTTTATTTTCTCTGAAATACAGAGTTTCTCTAAATAGACATATTTATATTCAGATGGGAGGAAAACAGTTTACAAATAAGCTAGTCTAAGTTATCAGCAAGTATGAGATCTGCTTTCCCTCTCGCCACACTGATGTGGTCGACCACACTGAGATGCACTGAAAAGCACGGCTCTTCATCATCGGCATTATATAATACTGGAATAGGCCAATAATTTCATAATCGTCAAGATGATGTTGATGATGATGATGCCACCCAGATGTAGACAGACTGTAGACAGTAAATTGAGAGTATGACCGAATAGGGCTATAGTTTTTATAGATTTTCCTAGATTATCTACTAAGTAATGAACTGTCCACCACTTTGTCTGATTTAAGCAACTTTTATCTGAAATTTGATTTTTTTAACAGGACAATTTATATTGTAACATATCCCTTTATATAATGTAGCATTTTTTTGTTTGTTTTGTTTTGTTTTTCTGTGAACATATGGCACTCTAAAATGTTCAAAACAATTTTCAAATTACTCTTATTCTTTGGACTGAGTAATTCAGCATTTTAGTAATAAACAGTGCATGCAAATATGTAGGATTGTAAATTGACTTTAAATTGAAATTTTTACTTTACTCCTCTTATGACAGACTTACTTTCACTACCCAGAACTTAGATTCTTTAAATCATAAATCAGATAGAGCAGGTGACCAGGTTTTTCTTGAGGACCTTGATGAACTCTGTTTGTGTTCCTCATTGTTTGCAAGCAGGAGTGAGAAAAATTTCAGCTTTCAGTTTCTGTTTTTCAGCTTGAAGGCAGAAGCTGCAGGGCCTCAGGTCCAACAGCATTCTTGTGTCACAGACATCAGTGATGACTACAAACAAATTATGAAGGTATGTAAACCTCTAAAAATCAGACGAGCAAACTCTGAGCTGTTGTTGAGAAAGTTGTTGCAAACCACAAGCCTTAGCGGTCTCATTAGCCTACTGTTGAGATTGATGGTGAGGTTGGAAGTTACTGGGAAAAATGTTGTGGCCTACGTAGAAGTCGAGTTCACAACTGATGTTTGAATGGTGCTGAACCTCTAATTAACATGGCATTAGTTACACAAATTACATTACTAGTTTGAAAAATCAGATTAAGTAGTTTTGATTGTTGTTTGAGACACTAATGTAATAGCAGGAACAGCAGATGTCAAATCTAATGCCATTATTGTTCGTATAAAACACACACACACAAGACTGATGTTTCATACAAAATGCAGATGTATTTTTTCTCATGATACATTTTGCAATACATGCCATCAATATTTATTCATTTTAATGTCACGTCCGAAGGGACAAGTGCAAACCTGCCTGAAATTCATGAGCAGAAAAACATAATGGGGTTCAGGAGTAAAAAGTCAAAGTACAAAAAACAGTTTTAACATTCATATTTCCATTAAAAAACAAACAATAGCAAATATTTTACAGATGAATCTTAATAACACACAATATACATTTCAGTACAGTTTTTGTTGGTGAGAAACTGTTCCTAAGAGTAATTTCTCTGCTCCCTAAAGGCAACATCACACGTCCATCCAGGCTTGACACACAGCGTCACAGAGTCATATGTCCGAGCCCTTCAGCTGATCAGGTCATTGTTGTAGCCATTACAATAATCATAACAACATTATACTGAACTATACTTCCCACTCCTACCATTCCCTGTTTTTAAGACTGACTTTTGAAGAGCATGAAGTCTATAGTGGTGTGTTCAACGTGGTAACCTCGCAATGATGATGTAAGTACAAGAAACTTGTGCAACCTGTGCAATAGCAAAAAATAATTAAGTTAAAAAAAAAGCTGAAATATCAATACAAAAGTGTGGCTGACTACGTGGCACTTTGTGGAAAAGGGTGGTGCGACAACAGCAGGTGGTGATAAGTGGTTAATATGTACAAAACTTTGTGTGACTGAGTCTGTTGACTTTGCTGTGCTTTTTGAGCCTTTGGTTTCCTGCTATTACATGAATTCCAAATAACACATGAAAGTGCTCAAGATTGTCCTCGAAATAACAATGCTACTATTTATATTTAAAACTTCGGGCATTGATGTGGCTTGGTGGGGTTAAGGAGCTGAAGTGGCATAACAAACACACACAGATAAATAAAACATCAAACAGTGGAACAGTAACGTCTGGCTTCTGTACAGGCGCTCTTCTCCACTACTTCAATTCCTTTGCCGAACACGACCAGACAATTCCTTCATCGCCAACTTAACAAAAGGCATCACAGAAGGCATGTCTGGGTCAGCCCAAAAGTAGTTTGGAGTGAAGTCATTTCCCCTAGAGGAAACCTCCTCTGAAACCCAGTTCAAAAGGTTATTTGGGCAAAGACGGGAACCAGAGTGAGTCCAGACGCATGCGGGGACAACCCAGCTGCCGTGTGGCCCAGCCAAGGTCACTTCTGTCACTGGGTGGGCAGGAGTCCTGGAAGGGCAGAGTGCCATGCCCGTTCTGCTCTTTCCTATGTATTCATTCCTGTCACAGTCCTCCCATGCAATCAAATGCATCAGCATGGGCCGGCATGTTACCATTCACGCACACACAGAGCCGTCAAACTACACACAGCTCAGCTCGCGGACATCACAGCTGTGACGGCAGCAGCAGCAGCAGCAAACAGCACGCAAACAGCATCAACACAGCATGGCCTCGCGTGGGGTCGAGGCCAAACTGGCTCCCAGCATCTGTTCTGTGGATCAAAGTTCATTCAGTCTCTCTTCTCGTCACGCAGTTCAGCAGATGAGCTCCTGCTTTATCTCGGGTCGCGTGGGGAAAGGGGACTCGCCGAAGGAGAAGGCGTCGCGGCCCGTCTTCAGCTCGGCCTGGTACGGGAGGTACGAGCCGATCAAGT
>OMKZ01056396.1:4203-14859 GCA_900302535.1 Neoniphon sammara | reverse complement strand
TGCTGGATGGAAAGATCTTCATTTGTGCCTTCAGTATAAGTGTAGACCCTAAACCATTCACAGGTACCCAGGATGCATGCTTATTAATGTCTTACTCTGTCAGGGAAAATCCAGCTTTGACAACAATCCAGTAGGTTTTGTAGTCTTTGAGAAATGTCTGCTATTTAATTTGATGCTGTATCTAAATCAAGATCTGTCATGTTTATGTCATGTTTGTGAATATTATCTTTTCAGTCAAGTGGAATTAGATGGGACCCAAACTGTCTTTCGTTGCTTTCCTCAGGTATGCCCAACAATACAGAAATGGATGTGATCAAGATCATGGCTAAAGTGCCATGTAAGGAAGACATCATCTTCAGGAATAGCTCTTTCCGCAAGGCGGTCTCTCGTTACATCCGCTGCTATTCACAAGTAAGATATTATCCCTGACACACGTACACATGCGAGATTATGTGCATTCTTGTACATTTTTCAAACCATTCGTCCACAGTGGAAGCCAACAGAATCAAGTCACTCATGGAGTATCAACTAGCTTACCAGGAGTTTGCTATAGTTTTCACGATCACCAGCCTCAAACAGCCAGATTTCAGTGCTTCCTTTTTTCCCCTCTGATGTGGTTTTGCAATACAATATATTGATTTAGCAATATAATTCAGCTTCACAAAAACAAAACTGATGAGAAGTTGCTTCCAGCCACCCAAAGTGCCCCAGTTTGCTACATTAACTTTTATTTGAAAGACGACAGGAGTAACCATCTCAGAAATGATGCTTGGAGAAAAATTGCATTCAGTGTTGGGGTTTGCGCTATGTTCTGAAATCAAGCCACATTGCTTACTGTGAATGTATGGTAGCCACTACCCTTCCACTTAACAAATCCTAATCTGATTGTCTTTCATAATTGAAAATCAGGGAAGGGACTATGGATTGACTCTTGGTCTGTTTGTCTGTTCATCCATCCATCACGGGCGATTTCTCAGCCTCTGCCGGCCTGCTTTGCACAAAACTTGGGAGAATCCTGGATTTTGACACTGGGGTCTAGCATGATGCTGTGACACCATGGTGTCACCAACACTGATATCCAGTATTCATAACATGAAAGTGATTGGTCCACCACAGTGCCACTGACAGTCCAAAAAGTCCCCAAGCTTCAACCAGCAATGTCTGAGACACCGCATATGAAACATACAAAAAAATAAAAACAGTTACACCCAGGGCAACCTGCACCAATCATAGGGGACGTCCTTGTCACTGTTGCCGTGTTCAAACCAGACCCTAATCCTAAACTAACCCCATGAAGAAGTGAGGAGTGACCAGAACAACCGCTATCCAAAGGTGTAAAAATCAAACAGGTTTTAAAAAGGATAGAAGTACAAGAACACACACACATCTACATATACACACACACAGCCCAAAGATTCTGACTTGCACACTGTCACAAGCTGTGTGTTTTGAATTTTAGACTTCACTAACAGTGCTGGAGTAATTTGTGAAAAATTGTTGTAGTACTAATCAGCTGGACAGCCTTTTGTTGGTAGCTTGTGTACCTAACCCGTCCTCCAAATGTGGGCGTATCAGGGGCAATAGGCTCTGTTGAAGGATACCCTTTGTAGGCTTTTCACAGTCATTGCACCAAATGACTGATACCTTTTGTAGGCTTTGTATAGCTAACTCTCCTTGCCCTTTCTAGGCTGTTGGCTGGTCCATTCTACTCCTCCTGATTCTAGTGGGAGCACTGGGACGCCTCATCAAGCCCTTATTCGATGACCATGGCACCTTCCTGCAGACCCGCTACTGGAGCAACTACCTCGACGTGGAGCAGAAGCTCTTCGACGAAACCTGTGTCCTGCATGCCCGTGACTTTGCCCGAAAATGCGTGGTGCAGTTCTTCGAGGATATGAGGGAGGACACCATACTCCGTCTTCCACACCCACCCAGCATCAGGCATTACAGGGAGGAGGAGGAGGATGAAGAGGAGGAGAGACTCTACGGGATAACCAAGCAGGAGCAGGTGGATCAGCTGTTGAACAAGTGGTATTACTGTAAGCCAGAGCTTGATGTCACTAGGATAGCCTACAGACCCAGGCCGTGTGTTACCTGGGAGGACCAGGACGGGAAGACCCTCTATTCTGACGTCTAGGACATGGTGGTGTGTGGCTGGATGATGAATGTGTGTGTGCAGTGTTAGTTCACTCAGACCTAAGATAAACATTTGTTAATAAAAATTATTGACAAATTATCTGGGGATTATGACTGATTGGTCAACAGGTCATCAAATTGTCATAGAGAAGATAGTTCCTAAATGCTCCATGAGACTTTTTCTTTAAACATGACTTACAAACAGATATCTGGCAATTTTTGCCCCCTGTTATAAAAACCTCTAGATCAAATTTAGACTCACTCAGAGTTAAGATACATTGAGTGCCAAATAGTGGACATTGCGTGGATGTGTGTGTTGTGTTCCCTACAGTTTTCCTTGGTCTGTTATTGTCCCAGTGGTGAGTAGAAGTCTTAAGTCTTGCCACAACATAAATATATATTGTCTCTATGTTTATGTTTAACTTAACATCTTTGGACAATTAGTACATAATTTACCTTGTTACATAAGGGATGACTGTGGCAGTGTCTTGATATTACAATGCATTTTGGTTTGCATGGTGTCTTCATTTTATAACCATACTGGGCCAGACAAAAGCAAAATTTGGCCCATATATATATTCCCATTTAGTATAATAAGTCTGGCCCACATATAAGCCAAACTAATTTTGGTCAGCCTTGCTAGCCCTCACTTCTTGTTAGCTTGCAAGCTATAGCTTATTGATTTTCTCTTTTCCATCTTTCAGTGTGCTTGGCCTTTCTGTGTGGCTTCAGGGCTTCAATTTTTTATTTTAAATTCTTGTCATCAAATTATTGTCATTTCTTTTGTAATGGTTTTGGCCATTATATTTGTTCAGTTTAAGAATATCACTTTCTGTGTTTAGCTGCATTCCATTCAAAGTTGGAATGTAGAAAATCACAGGTAACTAATTAGCACAGAATACAATTCGTGGTAAGTGCTACTTTACTTCTCCAGTTTTTTGTGTTTTAAGCATAAGGCCATGTAATAATGAAAATCAAGCTCAATTGTTTTGGAAGATGATAAACATGTTCCAATAGTAATGCTGTGTGGCGATGGAAAAAAGTAAAACTTTGTTAGCCATACTTGGATGCATTTCATGGCTTTGTGAAGCAAGGATAAGACAATATTGACAACATGGCCAGTAACATTTTTAAATGGATGATGATGATGATGATGATGATGATGACGATTATTATTATTATTATTATTATTATTATTGTTGTTGTTGTTGTTGTTGTTGTTGTTGTTCTTGTTCTTGTTCTTGTTGCTAGTAGTTGTTGGTAGTAGCAGTAGTAGTTGTAGTAGTAGTATTTTGTCATACTGTATGTTGTTTCTTGCCCCTTGTAAGGACTATTGCTTGGCCTTACTGTGTGGCTGTTTTGGTCCTCATACAGTTCCTGTTGTGTCACCTTTTGGACAATAAAGTGCCTAAGAGCTATCAAGTGACCTCTCTGACAACCAAACACAGATTTCTCCCTGTCTCATGTGCACAAATGTGTATCTTTGTGTACTGTATCTGTTCCTGCAAATGTGTGCATGTCTGTAAGTGTTTATGTGTCAGTGTGCAGTGGTCATGTCTGTATGTACTGTGCATGTACATTTGTACGCATGTAGATGACAGATCTGAGTGATGAATCTGTTGATGTGGTGATGATGGCAATTGGGAGTCTTTCATTTGGTTCTTGTTTTGTTGCAGACTGTTGAAAATAGTTGCATCTAGTGAGAGGAAATCATGTAGAGAGGAACATTTGAATATGTTTTGGTGATGGGGTTGGTTAGTTTTGCATGCAGGTTGTTGACTTTACATCAAGCTCACACTCACATATTGATGAAGGCATGCAAAAGCAGCTTTTTGAGAGGCACTCTGAGCCCTATTTTTAAATATTTTCTCTTCTGCCATCACTAATAGTACAGCAAAGAAATCATCTGTGTCACAGAGAGCTAAAACAAAACAAAACACTAACTCACTCCTCATTCATTCTTTCCCAGTCAGATAAAGTTTTTGCTATGATTTCTAGGGCTACAGTGTCAAACAACAATGTCAAGATTGATTCATAAAGATTTTTGAAGAGTTTGACTTGAACATGGAAAACATACTGTATTTTTTTAATAGGGTCATCACCTATTCTGACTCACAGTGCTGTAATTTCATTTTTCAGACATGACCATGTTATTTATCACACTCTCACTAACTCAAATACTGTCCATGTAACTCATGTTTAGCTGTCACATACTGTAACTCCATGTATTAAATGCTCAGTCAATCAGTTTGAAACTGGAATAAATAAATAAATAAATAAATAAATGAAAATCTTCAATGCAGCAGCTCAAAATGTAGACAAAACATTCCAACAGAGGGTGCCATGCTGCACTAAAGGAGCATGTAAAGACAAGGGTTCTCATGCACACTGTCAAAGTACCACTTTGTACAATACTCAATCCAAAATGTGTGTAATAATTTAAGGCCTAGTAATTTAGCCTTTATTATGTTGCTGAAAACACTGTGAGAAAATTAGCAAATGAGGCCCAAGGGGATGGCTGGTATGGCTGCCTTACTGCACACATGTACTCCCACAAACCAAGAGGGAATTTTCCTTTCAAATATAAAAACTTAGAATTTACCTTTTAGGAATGCTATTTTTAATCCTCCCGAGAGCTGAAAGAGTTATATTTGTAAGCTATGAGACTTACCTTGGATCTTTGTCTCGTCAGGAATATAATAAATGATGAATATGTCTTATGTAAGTTTATTGCAGATTGTCTCCTTTATTTTAAATTGCTTGCTTTAATTCTAAGGCTCTGGCTCACTGTAAAATGCTGATTTTTGGGTGAATTCTCAGCTTTCTGAGGGCCTTCACTTACTGCTGAAAGTAAGCCTTAAAGGAAAAATTCAGCCTAAAACACATTAACACAATTTAAACATTTGGATTGGTGATTTGTTGTTTCATATTGTATTTTTGTTATTCTGCAGCTAATTAGCCAAAAGTTAATTCACTGACATCAGTGAGAGATATTATCAGTATAGCTACTGATAAAGGTGTTCAATAAGGAAAAAAAATCCACTATTTAATAACAGAACTGCTAGCTGTCAGGTTCCAACATCAAGCCCTAGAAATAAGGCAAGAGCTTCTTTGTAGACTCAATGACTTGCAGCAATGTTAAACAAACATGCGGAGAAGTCTCTTATTAAGCTCTATTGTAGCTGCAGCTGCTCTCTATTTGCATGCATGATTAGCGGTTCACTGACGCTCAGAAAACAGACAATCACAACCACACCATAAATTTTTTTTTAAAGGACACAATTTTTAAACCCTGTTAGTGTGTTTTAAGGTGAAACTGTTCTTTAACTCTAATTTCCTCCCCTGGTTTGTCGCCATGTTGCTTATTGCTCTGTAGTCTTTAACATATGTTTCCAGTTAAAGGCAGAGTTTTTTCCACAGGGGAGGAAACTAGAGGGCAGTTCCTGACTGTGACTCATCACCGGTGCCCAAACTACACACACGCTTTCAGAGTCACACGCAAAAAAGGCAACTCTCTCTTCAAAAGAACAAGGGTGGAGTTCTTCTTAAACTCACAGATTTTGATCTTCAATGGTTCTTTGAAAAGCCTGAGCCACATTATGTCCCACCTCAGAACTACGCTGGAGCGTAAGTTTGCATGACTTCATTGCTTAGTGATTCCTCTCTCAAGTTGCATGCTTTGTTTATATGGGTCAAACTCAATGTTGAATGTGTTTTCATTTCTAAGACTTTTTTTGTTTTTAGTTGATGCTTGAAGCATGCTGTTATGTCACGCAAGAAAACTGAATCCATTCATTCACAAAGCAGGCATTCACAGTTCAGACTACTGTAATAAACAAAGTCAACAGTATCTCTCCTTAAACACAACTTTCCCTGACTGATCCAGTTAAAAGTCTCATTTATGTTCCCCCTCTCTCCTCACTCTCTGTAGCCTGACTTTGCTGTATCCAAGCTCTACAAGAAACTCTCACCGCTCCTCAGTGTTTTTCTCAGTAAAGATCCAAGATGGCTGCTGCTGCCCTTGTCACAGAGAACTTTAAGTTTGTCTCCCTCTTCTTCAAGAGCAAAGATGTGATGATCTTCAATGGCCTGATTGCTCTGGGCACGGTGGCCAGCCAGACCATGTACAATGTTTTTGCCTTTCATTGCCCCTGCTCCTCTGGGAGGAACTACCGATACGGGTTGGCTGCAATTGGTGTTCCTGCACTGGTATTTTTCCTCATAGGAGTAATGATGAACAAGAGCACCTGGGACCTGGTGTCTGAGTGCCGCCTCAGAAAGTTCCGGAAACTGTCAGGAGTCGCAGCCTTTGCACTGATGGGGAACATTGTCGGTCGGGCCGTGGTCGCACCAGTAACATGGGTGGTCATCTCTCTGCTGCAAGGCGAGGCCTATACTTGTGCCCTAAGTGAGTTTATTAACCCCAGCACCTTGGAGGGCTTCCCTCAGGGTCACCCTTTGGAGGTCATGGCAGAGTTCCCTTGTCAAGGAAACGTTTCGACAGAGCTGAAAGGCTTCTGGGCAGTAATTGAGCGGCAACTGAAATATGAATCTCAGGTAGTCAACTGTTGTTGTTGTTTTTTTTCAGTGTATTACAGTGTATCACAGAGTAATGAAATACATGTCTTGGATTTTTTTTAAATGAGAGTCATTTTAAGAGAAGTTAGATGGTAGAAACAGTTCCTACCATCTAACTTCTCCTACAACGACTCTCATTTTTTTTTTTTTAATTTCAAGATGTGTACTTCAAATACAGAAGATATATTGTGTAAATAAGACAGCCTCAGAGTTGCTGTAAGGTTTATTCTTTCACTTTGACAGAGCTAGGCTAATGACTCCTGTAGACTTCAAGTCTTTATGCTAAGCTAACATGAAATGCTACATACAGAGGTGAAAATGGTATCGAACATTGTGTCTCACACTGGATAAGTCGGAAAAAGGGCATTTTTCCCAAAACATTGCAGAATCCCTTTAATAACTTTAGCCAAATCAGTCGGTAGCTTCCCTGTTGCTATGCTGTCTGACCTATCTGAAAATACTGCAAGCAGATAATTTTTCATTTTCAGAGCATATCATTCCTACATTAATTATCACATCCTGTTTTTTATTGTTGGCCAGTGACCATGGTATTAGCGAAACAATCCACTCTGAGCTATACGTTAAACAGTTTATAATGCACAACATGGAGGCAAAGAACCAAGCAATGCTCTGCCTGGTTGCCTCCAGGGAGAGCATTAAACCCTTTTAACACACACCTCATCGCAGCTTATCCCTTACTTATTAATGCAATAAATTTGAGCCCAAATGCTCCCTTGCTGGGATTTTTTTAGGTATGGCATTCAAATACATTTCTGGCAATGCTTGTTTGATCTTTGCTGTACAATAAAATAAGAAGAAAAAAACATACAGGATCACTTAGGATAAGGTATGGCAAGTGCTGACCCAGACCCATAGAACTTGCACTGCTTGATTGGTTGATGATTGTACCTTTCCTTTCAGCTGATAGGCTGGCTGCTGGTGGCAGGAATGGCCCTGCTAGTGTTTGTGATGATGTGCATGAAGCGCTGCTGCTCTCCCCTCGGATACCAGCAGGAGGACTACTGGTCCAAGTACCGCGCCAGTGAGCAGGACCTCTTTCATCGCACAGCTGCCACCCACGCCCACCTTCTGGCTGCAGAGAACGTCAAGAGCTTCTTTGGCTTTGTAGCACTGGAGGGGCAGGAGAAGGAGCAGCTTGCAGAGTACCAGAGTGTGAGTCCTATCTCCAGCATCGAATGGAATCGGATAACTGGTGTCTGCCTCTACAGAGAGAAGAAAGGACTGCCCCTGTACAGCAGGCTTAACAAGTGGGCGCAGTACAGCCTGGAGAATAACATTGAGGCCATAGAGAAAGAGTTGGATGTATTGAGCTGACTGTCACTGGTCGGCAATAATTCTGATTCTTAGGGACCATCAGCTGGCATAAAGACTTATGTTGCAGTCAACTGCCACTGCTGCCTTCAGCTGCTCCTCATAGCCTCCTGCTTCCACACACAGGAGTTTCAAATACAACTTGTTGCACTGAGTACCAAGTATCAAATGGGGCATCTAACAACAGTGGTTTTTGGTATCTGTTGTATTATCTTAGAAATCATGTACACTAAAACTACTTATTGCTGCAATGGCAGAATGAAGATAAGAGCATGTACATCAGATCAGGCATGTACCTGATGTTTTCATTAATGTATCAGCCAAAAAGTTTACCATTAATTGTTGACATGCTCTCTTTTTCCTTTTAGATATGCCTCTGAAATGTCACGTCTCTGTAGCTCTTCATAGAAGATTCCCCCTTTCTCTAGTTGCATTTCCCGATAGGATTTACCCCTTTTTGGGTCATTCATGTGCTGTTAAGCTACAACATTTCTGCCAGCACCAGGGGGCAGCACAAGATACCTGTCTGTCAAGCCACAGCACTGTAGATTTTCATTCATGGGGAGCTGTTACTAAAATAGAAATAAATAGAGGTTTGCTGCACCAAGTCAAAATCCCCTTAACAATTCTCTCCTCTGCCCAGGTATTTTAATTTAATTTAAGATGCATTGCAGTCCATCTCCATTAATAGATTCCAATAATACATTTACAGCACTGTTTGGTTACCATGGCTCTATAGGCTAAATCTGCTATTAATTAATGTCATGCCCTGTGGTCCTGATTAGGTTACATTTATGAGGTACACAGTGGTTTCGGCTGTGCAGTGTTTGTTCCTCATTAGGCCTTCTTAAGTTTTCAATCTCTTTAATTAGTCTATGTATGATTCAAGCCGTCAATGGCAGGCATGCACTGCAAACAGAAATACATTAGGCCTAACAAGCGTCCATATGTGAGGAGAAAGTGAAGTTCCACTATGAATCCTCACGGAGTCTGGTCATATAGTCATTCCTTCCAACACCAGATCTGCACAATCATGAGGTATTTTAATGCATGTGCCGATGCTGCTCTTCTATTTTTGAACATTTCTGTTTTTTTGGTATCTGACACACAGCACCTGTTTGTGGTTACCCATCTTGTCTTTCCATCTCATGAGTGCATCAGAAATGCTGGGAGATGTAGGCTACAACCTAAATTGGTAACTAAACGACACCAAACAATCAGTAGGTTTACATGCACAGTTGCAATCCTTCAGCTCAGTTAGGCCAAAGATAAGATTTGATTGGACTATGTCATCCCAGAAATGATTTACTGATGGAAGTAGCCTTTATCAGCTTCTGACGAAGACTTTGTTCCAGTTGAAGAATAAGAATAAGACCTTCTTCTTTTGCGTCACATAGTGTAACAAAACAATGGTTAGCTAGAAAAAAAAGTTTGCTGTTCCTTGCTTTTCATCTGTCCGTGTATTTAATGATGTCCAACTCCTTCAGCTGCAACAATATGAAGTCCGTCTCCTCATCTGTCCAAAAATGCACATTGTTTTTAGCCTTAGCATTCTCCATGATACCGCTCTGGCTTTGCATTCAACTTTCAGGTATCACACCTGTGGCACGCAACCTCTAACCTTCAGAACATGCGCAGAACTCCTTTGCCAGTTGAAGTGTTTACATGCTGTAATCGATCCCCAGACGCATTATCTAGGTGTGTTATTCTGACACCTAATAAATCAACTTGGGGCGATTTCAGTCGGACTAAAATGTTTACATGACATTTGAAAAAGTTGATTTATTGTTTTAGTTCAGCTGAAATCAAACTTTTAAAATGTATGTAAATCCACTAAGTGACACAAGTGAATTGACCCTCAGACAGACCCTGGTTTTGGCTTATATTGTGACTAAATGTGAATTCTGATACTCCTGCGTTGTGTTGGTTCTAAACCAATCCGTCTGTAGAAGTAGTGCAACTGTGACAGCTGCTAATGTAAGGACCACGGCCTAGGGCATGTGCTTTTTGTCAGTTACAAAAGGCTAACTCATACAGAGTCAAGCCAGGGTCTGTTAGAATAGGTCACGTCAGTACTCCCTAAATTTAAATTGGTTGGTTGCTTGGAAGATCCTATGTTTGTACACTAAATGAAACGACAGAATATTTTGCATATTTGTCTCTTCTTTTTCCTCACTAGGGGCATCACATGTGGCCTAGTGGCTAAACGTTTTTACATTGCCACTTATTAGTTCATCAAAATGACATGCCTTCATCATTGAAATCAGTAGGTGCAACTATAATGTAAATTTATAAAAAAGTCTCTCTAAATGAAAACAGTGATAAAACCAGTTGATGACATGATAAATTGTAAGACAATGTACTAATGACTTCAGACTGATATTCAGACCTCACAAGCTGGTGTGATTTATTTATTTATTTTTTTCAAATGAGTAATTTTACAGAAATATAGCAGAATTTATTTCCCAACTTGTTTATCTTTTTTTTTTTTTTTTCACAAAATAACAAAATTTGATATAAAGCAGAAATTGGACCCTGCCAATAGTTATGCAGGGTGAAAACTTCTGAAAGAGAGATGTCTTTTTGTTGTTTGCCAAATTCATTGCATTA